>JSYV01000787.1:0-125784 GCA_000787455.1 Evansstolkia leycettana | reverse complement strand
TTTTTTTTTTTTTCTCAATGGAACGGAGCAGTAGGAGTCCTGTTTACAAAAAGACCAGCTAAACTGCCTCGCTTGTTTGCTTTCATTCAAACTGCACACTTCTTCCCAATATCAGAATTATGCGATATGTTATGCGATATGCGACACTGGCAGACCCCGCTCAAATTGGACAAGATCTACGGAGTAATACTCGGGCAGTTATGACACTCGAGCAGTTGGTCAATTAAGATTATGAGGACTTCTGTTTCTAATTATATCGCTACATCCTCCACTCGAATGAGCCCACAGCCCGTAGCCGCGCTGGCCCATCCAGCACAAGATCGGTTAGGATTCCATGCCAACGCTGTAATGTGGGTGCCTTCTTCAAAAATCGTGATGATCATGGTGCTATTGACCATCTTTCTGTCGCCCATCATATTTCGTAAAAGGCTGACGCTTTCTGCTCGGAAACCATCCTGGAATCGGCTGACGCCAGGACTGTCCTTCTCGGGGCCTTGCACCCATTCATGTGTAAACCACGTCTGTTGCCACTGCCTCTCTTTAGCGTGCAACAGCCTTCGAAGAGGGTTGGTCACAACCACGCTTCCACCAGTGCATCCTAGAAGAGCACATGGATGCCAAAAGCTGCACGGCGCCAGTGCCGAGATGGTGCTTGGTAACCTTGCAACAGCAGTGGTTGTGAAGAAACGTCGAACGGCTAGAAGTCTGGCAAAATCATTCTCATCGCTTGAAAAAAACGACTGCAGTAATGGTGAGTACGAAATATGCGGGGACCCAATCCGCATGCGGTTCGTTTCAACCATGTCTATCTGGCTGTCGAGTATGGATGTCAAGCGCGTCTCTCCATCCATTGACGTGCTTGCCAGAAAATGAGGATGCGTAGGGTACGCCGACGCGAGATTTAGGACGTAGGTAGAATGAATTGGTCGATAAAAGTAAGGGACGGCATTCGATGCGGATTCATGCAACGAGGAGATGCTCCAGATTCCAACATATCCATTGGCGCAGCCAACAGCAATGTCACTCGGAGAAAGCCATGTCACACATGTGCACACTGTTGACGGAGGCTTCGCCGTAAAGAAAGGAGACTCGACTTTGTCTGCAGAAAGGTCGTAAGCCAACAAGTTCTGTCAAGATTGCCATTCGTAGCCTTACAGAATTCGGTTCCATGAGGATCTTTGCTTATCTTGATGTCAAGCACTCTCACCCTGCCATCACCCCAAACACCCGCCAGAAGTCCGATGTTTTTCGAATTACCTTCGTCGTCCTCCTCTCGCGGAACCCGAGTCATCGGACACCAAGACATGCGCCTCAAGTCCCCCCATTCTGTACACAGAGTTAATCGTAATCGTGGTTCGACGTTCATGTCCAGGGTTTTCGTAAGGGAGTCTTCGTCATTCGCCTTGAAGGCCCAAATTTGCAGAGCAGTAGGAATGGGTGCGGACGGTGAGAATGCTGGTGCTGCGTTGGGCTCTGATGCCGCAGTATAAGGTCGCTTTTGTTCCTCAGAAATTGGAGCTGCTAGGGCCAAATACTGAGTGAGGCCACTTTGGTTTGGAGCCCAACCCATGCACTGGACTTTGGTTCCTAGGTTCAGAATCCATCCTTCTCGAGTCTTCTTTCTCGGTCTAGTAGACTCGTCAGCTCCACCATCTGCCGGGGCGGATACGTCTGGCTTGCTAGTCGCAGCTTTAGGGCCCTCTTTGACGCGGATCCGTCTCTCCCCGAAAGCTTCGCCAAAGTTGAACACTTCGCCTTGGCCCAGTTTGAATGTCTCCTGCTTATCCGCTGGTCCCATGATAATTGTGTGCTTCTCCTTCTTTGGTTGCGGCATGTAGACTCGACGGGCTTCGTCTTCCGCCATTTTCTCGAGGCGTTGTCTTTTCCTGGCTCTTCCAGAGACCAGCTCGTCATAATACCAGTCCCAGCCCCGAGTACTTTCCTTGCTCAATATCTCTGGATCGACACCGAATGTCGACCCGCATCCGTAAGTGGGCATAGTTGCAGCCTCGTTCAAAGAGGCTCGGGAGGGAAATCCCGAGTCGATGCCTCTGTACCACCGGTCCCTTGTATACACAATGGACAGAAGGTCACGCTCATCCGATCCAAACGTCACCCGGAGGTGAACAGGTTTTGCGACATGCTCCACAGGGTTGAAGATACCGCGGGAATGGGTTTCATTCCCCGCAAGTGCGACGGTACCATCAGGTCGTCTCTTCTTGTGATAACTTGGATGCAAAATCCCAGTTTTCTCATCAACCACTTCATCGTCAGAAGTGCCATCAAGACGCCCCTTGGCGTCGCCTTCTTCGGAAGCGTCGTCGTCCATCTCAAGCCCATTTTCGTTTTCGTCCTCGTCCTCGCCGGCATCGACAAATTCATCATCTGAGTCATCGGCCTCATGTATTGCCTTCTTTCCTTTCTTCTCTGCGCGCAAGGACGCTTCCGCCGAATCAGAGTTGTCGCTCATTCCAGCTAACTCAAACGGATCGTCCGTGTACTTCTTCCTGGCGCCTGAGAGGCGGGTGGACCTGCGCGCCGGTGCCATTGCAGGCCAAGGATACAGGCAAAAATCGAGTACTGCATTCACCGGGAAGAAGATACAGTGCACAGATGCGACTAAGGACCAAGTGGAAAGTTGAAGTCCGTCAATGGCTGGGGATGGATACTACCTGTGACCTGTGCAGATGTCTCGAGAAGGGAATCATTTCGCCAAGCTACCTCCACAACGATCCTAGAACACGAGTACTCACTATGTAGATCTGCACCCATTACTACATCTGATGCAGCTCACAAGGTCGAGCAGGATTGCCAAGGCCAGGTTGACCCAAGATGTCCCATTACGGTATAGCGGCTGTATCACGTGGAACGGCCGAGGGAACCGAGGTGTTGATGTTGATGTTGATCAGGCATGCAACTAAACAAGCTTTTACGGCGGCCCACTACAGAGTAGCTTATGGAGAAATTTCCAAGATTACACCGTACACACCGTTTTAACATTGCTTGTTGAAACCACAGCAGCGAAGAGAATAGGAGAGATTGTTGTGGACAAGGGGTTCGGACATATCATTATGTCATGTTATCTGCATAGGTAGCAAATGAGGTTCAAGGTTTATCTTAAGTCTTAATGTTACCGCTACAGCTTTATGAATGGAGCTTTACTACATAGACAAGCTGTTTCAGTGTTGGTCACGTAGCAGTTGATAATTGGTTTTGCAGAGTTTCCTATCTAGGCAATTATGCCAAGATATCTGGAAATAACCTTAATAGCAACTAGATTTCACCTCTTTATCTATAAGTCCATTGCTAGTCGTATTCGGCCATACGGGTGTAAAAGAACTCCAATCTCACTGAGACAAACAGCCCACACCGATCAATCCGATCTCCTCAAACGCTGGACTCTACCATGACGGATGAAGCTGCTACCTCCGCAACAGCTCACGGACGTCTTGCTGCTGAGGGCATTAATGCTGCCCTGACAAAGCACAACGTTGACTTTATCATTGGGCCCGGTGACTGCTCTATCAGCGCCGTGGCGGCGCTCTCGGGCTATCCAACTGCCATGGTGTCAATGGGAATCTCGAAAGGACCAATTGGCATGGACAACCGCAGGGCCTCATGATGCTGAGCACCGCAGGTGGCGAGTGTAAAATGTTGAAATTCATGCAGCTCTGGAAAGAAGTCAACGGTGGGTGGAAGGTTCCGCCTTTACTCAGGATGTTTGAGCGGGGAACAAATTTGGGGGAAGAGAAGGATTGAGATGCCAGCTAAACACTCTATAATAACTAGGTATAGGTAGGCGGTAATGATTGCGGTGAAACAACTACAAGTAAATATTCATTTCTGCCCGATGGCCACTATCGCTTGCCGTAAATGGGGGATAAACTGTATGATCAATAACATTGTCAGTTTCGATTGCCAACAACTCTCCGAGCAACAAGGCTGATTGTCTGAGGATCCTCTGACAGAAGTCAGATATTATCACTCGAATTGCCTTTTTACTCTAAATTCCACAATACTCCAAAATCGCTCGACCTTATCTACCACCTCGTCCCCGTTGCACACAGCTTCCTCTGTGACGTAAACATGCCAGCAAGCTCCTCAATGTCACATCCAGGGATCTTACATGAATATGTATGAGATCGCTTCAACCATCTATAAGACGTGAAGTTTCTGGGCCGAGTTTTAGCTGATGGAAAGCTACGAAATTTGATGTAGGCCCCCAAGCTTGTTGCATTTGAGTTCGCGTCTCCTTCCGACGTAAGAAGAAAACCGCACAGTCTTCTTTTCGTCGGAGGGCTCGGGGACGGTTTTGGTACTGTCCCTTATGTTGCAGAACTGGCAAAGGCCCTGGAATCGACGGATTGGTCTTTATTCTCCGTGCTCCTGTCGTCCTCCTACAGCGGGTGGGGAGTTGGAAGTTTGGACAAAGATATCAAAGAAATCGCCCAGTGTGTGCAGTTCGTTCGCGACTACAAGGCGTCAATGTATCAAGGCGGAACCGATGCTGCGAAGGTCGTGGTGTTAGGTCACTCCACGGGCAGCCAGGATGTTCTGCATTATTTGCATTCCCAGAATCCGCTCCCGCACAATCCAGAAAACGACAATGGTCTGCAGCACCTGGTTCGCCCGGAGCTTGATGGAGCTATTCTTCACGCACCTGTTTCTGACAGAGAGCATTTGCTGTCCGTGCTCAAAACAGGAACAGCAACTTGTACTCCAAGCGAAGCATGTGGAGTCTATTTTCAGCTCGTGGACATGGCGAGGAGACAACCATATACCTACGACAAGGTGGATGCTTTGCTGCCCATGAGTATGACCGCGAAACTTGGGTATCCTTCTGATGCTCCTATCAGTGGCAGGAGATTTCTCAGCCTCGCTAGTCCTGACAGTCCCGGGAGTCCCTCGGCAGATGACCTCTTCAGTTCCGATTTGAGTGACAGTCATCTAGAGGAAACGTTTGGCCGGATCGCAGAGCGAGGTCTCCTACGTTCAAAGTTATTGGTCCTCTACTCGGGCAAAGACGAATACGCCCCGGAGTGGATTGACAAGGAGAAGCTAATGCAGAGATGGAAAGCTGCAACAGGCGAGAGGAAGTGGGATACAGATGGTAGCGGTATTATCCCTGGTGCCACCCACAATGTCTCTGGCGAGGAACCTCAACGCGACCTGATCTCCAGAGTCACCGACTATCTGAGCCGCATCTAATTGTTAGAAGTCATTAAATTGGTTCCATTCAGCTCATATTATCAATCAAGCAGACATTCCGCAGTAGCGTAGAACGAACATAACTGGTGCACTATCCTCTCTCTCTCTGTGAAAGACCGCTTAAAGATCTACTATACATGTAAAGGTGGTACGAGGACCTAGAATAACTCTCCCCCAAAAGATACAGTAGGCACATGACACAAGGAAATTGAAAGGAAAGTAATGGAAGCAGCCAGGTGGGTATAACATAAGCCATGAGCGACCAAGCAGCGCATGGAATCGAAATGATGGGGTTGAAGTGCAAACATGCATCCAGCTCAATGATAGCTTTCCTTTACCATTGAGGATCGGTTCGTTGAGCATAATAGCAACGAACTTAGACTTTGAGCCACAACGTGAGGACGCCCTTGAGATATTCGACAATCTCGTGTCCTCCAAGCTTACTCTCTCCATATAGGCGATCAACAAAAGTGATCGGGCATTCCTCGACCTTGTAGCCCATTGCCTTGGCACGAACCATCATTTCCATCTGGAAGCTGTAACCTTTGCTCTGGGTGCTACCAATGACCTTCTCGAGCACGCTCTTCTTGTACAGCCGAAAGCTACCTGTTAGGTCGCTCACTCCGGGCATCAACATGACGTCGGCAATCAAGTTCGCCGTACGCGAGGTGAATTTGCGGAACAAATCCCAGCCATATACACCGCCCTTAATGTTTCCACGATTGGCATATCTTGTCCCAGTCACAATATCTGCATCCGTCTCCTTTTGAATCCTGATCATCTCCGGAATGAACTTGGGGTGGTGGCTGAAGTCGGCGTCCATAATGATGACGAAATTGCCGGTCGCAAACTGCAAGCCGTGAACATAGGCCGTTCCGAGACCAAGCTTCCCTGCGCGAGGCTTGAGGACGATGTGGTCCGGTCCCCAGAGCTTCTGAAGCTGTTTCGCGATTTCGAGAGTGCCGTCAGGGGATCCATCGTCAACAATAATGATCTCCCAGTTGAGGTTGCTATAGTCAGCAATCAATCGTCAGTCAATGTGCCATTCTGAATGCAAAAGAAGACAGGACAAAGGCGAAATGGTGAAGAATCTCCATACTTCTCTCGAAAAGTCTTCTCAAGCAACCAGCAGATAATAGGGAGGTTCCTCCGCTCGTTATAGGTCGGAAGGATGACAGAGTACTTGTTCTCCGCGGCACCCATTCTGATAGATTCAAGAATTCCAATCTATTAAAAAGCCAAAAACCAAATAATGGTAAAATGAAGCGAATGCCTGGCAACTTGTTGCAGTTGTTTTGGAGTATGAAGGCCAGCTCGCCAGATCCGGGGAGCACATCACCGCCTTCGGCAGAATCGACGCATCCGCATCCAACAGGAGATGTCAACAGCTGCGAGCTAAAGCTGAGATCTCCTCAGCTTAGTCGCTTGTATGACATCGAGAGGGGGAGATTGATTCTTGAGCTCATTCAACTCTCTCCGAGAATTTCATATCGATTGCTCAATTGTGCAGAATCTACATCAGTCACAAGAATGGAATCCTTGGGGTCCAAACATCGGCGCAATATCTCGAAGTGTAAGAGACTCCCCACCAGTTGTAGCGTCGACAGCACACTCGAGACGCATACCACTGAAGCATTCTCCGAGCCACATTTGTACTTGACTTACTGACTTCCCGCCAGCTTCTCGCCCTCGTAGCTCGACAAAAGGCCCGTTGGACGTACCGGATGAGTAGGCTCCGCTCGAAGACTTGCCGTGAGATACGTCTCTGACATTGGAGTAGTCCGTTGTCCCCAACGAGCACCCATTCTGATCCTGAATCGCGGGTGCTTTCTCCAGTCAATGCTGAAGTGCTTCCCGCCACATCATTCAGTGCATTAGACCCCCTAATGCCAGATCTTCCGGCGACTCATGGCAAAGATCTGTCGTACCTTCTTCGACCTGACATTTTTCACCCTGTTTCACAAATCAACGTTCCGCCTGCACTTCGCTCTGAGTTTGTTACTCCATCTCCTGGTGAATCACTATCTTCGTTGCTCAGCACTCTTGTGAAGCTGCTGGCCGACGGCCATTTTTTAGTTGCTGCGCATCTGTGCGCCACTATCCTAACGAGGTCCATGATCTCGCCAACTGATATCAAGCTGATTTTCGCAATCTTCTATACAAGGTTAGCATGCTTGGAATTGTCTGGTCACTCTATTCTAGCGGCACAGGAATCCAAAGCTTTGGAAGACCTGAGTTCCGCGTTCTACTACGTTGATGCAAATCTTGAGACTTCTGAAACAGGCCACGAACACAGCCATGGGAGGTCCGCTTACCATATTGCGCCATGGCCGCTAAGGGTCCTTGCTGTGAGACTCCAGAGCATTGGATTTGGTGATCCTCGCAGAGGTATTGCGGGTTTGTACGAGCTCGGTCTAGAAGCACGAAGAGAGATTATGCGGCCTGGAATTGCGAGCTATGAAAGAGAGATATGGACGGAAAGGCTTGCTGATCTAGGAATCAGAAGCGTGAACGCGCTGATAGAAATGGGCGATCTCGATACAGCTCGGAGATCCTTGGACAGCCTGGGCGCAAGCTCGGGCAAAGATCAAGCCAACAGAACGAGGAAGACTCTCCTTATGCTCAGGATCGGCGACGTGGAAGCGGCGAAGAAAATTCTCAGTGAATCAGGCGAATCTGGAGAAACTATTCTAAAACCGTTGCTCAGCATGGCCGAGGGTAACTATTCCCATGCCGTTGCTGAGTGGCGGGCTCTGTCTGAGAGCGAGTTTCCGCAGTTCGATGACGCTATGATCTCTCAAAATTTGGCAGTATGTTTATTGTATACTAGCCAGCTTAATGAGGTACTTATGCTTGAGCCGACTGCTCCGACTCGTCCTTCAATAGGTTATAACAATGCAAAGGCTAATTTAATTACACCACAGGCTCGTCCGCTTCTCGAATCCTTAGTCTCGGCAAATCATTCTTTTGCCAGCTTAACGTTCAATCTTTCCACTATATACGAACTCTGCTCTGATAAATCAGGGAAATTGAAGACGCAGCTCGCAGAAGCTGTTGCTCAACAGCCTATTTCCGGAGATAGCAACCTTGACCGGCCCAACTCCGACTTCAAACTGTGACAATGCTTCAATCAGGTTGTCCCCTGGCTTTGCAATGATATATTCAACAATGCCCACCAGACGAATACCACCGTCTATAACAATACCACGCCGACGCCGTACATGCATGATGCCCATGAATCACAACGCCTTCAAAAGGGATATCTATGCGCGGCTAGCCACGTTCAGCTAGTCTCCTTGATCGGCTCTAGTCTCTTTTCCGGCCTCTGTTTCGGCCGCCGGATGATGATCTTGTCGCCCTCTCTGTCCCAACCGAGGTTCTCCTTCTCTTTTAGCGTTTCCCAAGTCCAGCTGTCGTTGTCCCCAGTGCATCCTTCTACGATCAACCTCACGTCGGCATTGAGATATGCGCTGCCGACAGCCCGGAGGGCATGTCTTCTGACTCGTTCTGCTGCCCAGTTCATTACAGCCCGCATATACGAATCCACGCCTTTGCGGACCTGCCAGAACGTGACCCAATTACCATGCATCAAAGCCGCTAGGATCCGATCGATGGTCCGCGATCTGAAGGAATACTTGCTTCGCGCGTGTGCACGGAGCTCGAACGCGGCAACCATATCAGCTTGACGACAAGCATAGTCCAGGATCAGATATGAGGTGAATTCCTTCAACTCAGGCTCCGGGAGCGGATGAGTGGACGAATGTAAATTGTCCAGGAGATAACGTAGAGACGGATAGTATGATGGAGGATGCTGGGCAAGGATGGAAAGTCTAATGGAGAAGACATGGACCCTCTGTGAGAAAGAGACAGATGTTGTGGAAGCTGTAGCGAGAATGGCCTCTCGAAGTTTGCGAAGGGAAAGAAGAAGTGTGGAGAGCTCAGCAGAGGCAGGTGGGTTGTGCTGACCTACTTGTCTCGTCTTGGAACTCGGAATTGACGCCGGGGGGTTCTTTGTCGCATCGGCAGAGGCGCTGGTGGGCAGAGACGCGAAAGCGGCGTCCAGGTTTTTGGCGTGATGCGCGCAGAACTGCATATACCGCTTGGTGATCTTATCATAGTAGTCTTCCTGCGCTTTGGTATCCAACAGTCTGCAAACAAAGATCAGCACCGCTGCAGTGGATACTCTCAGCCTTCAGAATAACCTCTAGTTTTAGCGTACTTCTTATCGCCCTTGGACACAAATCCCACCGTCTCCAAGGGATCAGTAACCGGTTTCAGGCGACTCCCCGCCCATCTTGAGGACTGCATCGGACCAGCCATGCCAGATCGCTCGATATGCTGCTATGCCTTGTTGTCATTGCGTCATGGCGGGATGAGCCTCAGCTTTATCGATTGTCGTTGGCTCGACAACTGGTTGCGGTCACGTGGTGGACATGTTTGTGCCTGAGTTGCGGCAAGCCATAGAGACCAACCATGCAGGACCAATGCCGAGGTGTTTTCCCCAACGAAGGCGACTGGCTGGATCTAGATGCATTTTCTGCCTCTCCCAACACTTTTTCGCCATCTTCGTTTCTGAGAGTATTTACATTTGCTGTTCTCCTTGCTTTCTCTCGGTTTAGAGTATGATCACAATGGTTGTTGCCTTCCCGCGGTGATCGCTGCGTTCCCTCTAGCTTTATTGTTTTTTTTTATTATTTCCTCGAACAGTTACAAGGTGATCTCGACATCTATACCAACAGCATCCGCATGTGAATATGCCTCCTCAACAACGTCGTCGCGCTGAGGGCCAACGAGACAACGTCAATAGCCATTTGACTGGGGAAATCGCGACTACAGCCGCTTCTATCCTTGAGAAACCCCCTCAGGTCATCAGGAAACTTTGCCACTGGGATGATCTTCCACACTGGCAGCGCGACAATCACCATATTTACACGGGGTACCGGCCAGCGTCCTTCTCTTACCTCGTCTCTCTCCAGTCTCTGACTTACCTTCACAATGAGACTGTCAATATTTACACTCACCTTTTGCCATCTCTGTTGGCTGTCCCCGCAGCATTGGTTTTATATCGCGCTCTTTCCCCGCGCTATGAGACTGCTGCTCAGTCCGATATAATTGCATTTGGTTGCTTCTTTGCCGGAGCGGCGTTTTGTCTGGGGATGTCCGCCACGTACCATACGATCTCAAATCATTCACCGAGTGTTGCACGTATAGGAAATGCCCTTGACTACGTTGGTATTGTGGGTCTGATAGTGGGGAGTTTTATTCCAAGTATCTACTACGGCTTCTACTGCATGCCCAACTTACAACGGCTCTATTGGGGCATGATCTGTACCATTGGTCTGGGTTGTGCTTGTGTCTCTGTGCTCCCTCAGTTCCGCACTCCGGGTTGGCGGCCGTTCCGTGCCGCCATGTTCGTTGGTATGGGCCTGTCAGCTGTGTTCCCAGTGATCCACGGGCTGAGGCTTTTTGGACTTGGACAAATGACGCGCCAGATCGGACTTGACTGGCTATTGCTTCAAGGTTTCCTGTACATCCTGGGGGCCGGTATTTATGCGGCTCGAGTTCCCGAGCGACTGAAGCCCGGGAGATTCGATATGTGGGGCAGTTCTCATCAAATATTTCACGTGCTGGTTGTCTGCGCCGCCGTAGCTCACCTAACTGGGCTACTGACAGCGTTTGATTACCGGCATAGCGGGCTAGCGGAAGAATGTCCTTGGAGCTGAAAGTGGTTCAATGAGGAGTAGCCACGCGCGACAATAACTCCAGATCGAGTAACGCGAGTAACACTCGATTTGCGGTCAGATATCGCATCGCTCGATCGGGAGCCACTGTAAGCAGCGTGGTAGGACGCTGACAGTCCGATGACAACGCACACGGGCAGGTTCTCCATTGGCAGATCCTATGCGAGGAATACATATGTTCTGCTGCTGAGCGTGACCTGGGTTGTGCGACAATGTTGGCTAAGAAACACATCGCTCAAGTACCTCGGTAAATAGAGATGCGTTGGGCCACGAGGAAGAGAGTAAGAGAACTGTAGCCGATGAACAGCGCATGCGTTTGCGCATATTGTAACCCGTTCGAGAACTCTCGCTGCTTCTCCTTAAACATCCGTCAAGCAATTTGGTATATGATCTCCGGATTGGGTACTGTATGCGGTATGCTATATGCCCTTTCTCCTCTAAGATTTCCACTGAAGTGGCTGTTCGTTTCGATATGTAAGAGTCCCGTTATCCTAACTCAGGAGTGGCTGACTCGAGACAGACACTGAGGCAACGAGAGACTGGCATTAAATTGGGTTAGCAATGTTGCACATAAGTGACATCGCTGCCCAGCCCTAAGGCATGACTGCATGGTCACTCCAGACATCCACACGCTGCTTATCATATGGCAGGAAACCAGAGGAGAGCAAAGCGCTCCTCTAGCAATTTCCTATTTGGAGCATTGAGTCTCATGCTAGTTGTACTGTTTCGAGGCCCATGATAAAGTTCTTGCCCAGATATTGGCGATTCGACCTGCAATTCATATGCGCGGTTGATCAGACGAAGCTTTCAGGGTTTCACAGCGGCTGACTTCAATATGCGGTTGCCGTCGGTCCATAGATCCAGATACGAGACATCATCATGCTTTGTTGGTCGGAATGGTATTAATGACAGACTTTTCGACTTCGTATTTTTTGGTTGAAAATGTCAACTTAAATTCATCTTGTCTAGCTACAGTTCCGTCCAATCTTGTCTTCCATTGAGTTTAGCCTTGTCCAATAGATTATGTGCTGCACATTGGAAACATATTGAGCTTGACTTGGATACTTTGATCCATTCGAGCGTGTCTGCGTCCGGTTGCCGCAAGATGCTTGCAGACACGAATGAAGGTTCATCTAAGGAGGGAACTCCGCTGAAGCTGAGGACTGCTTGCGAGAATTGCAGGCAATCCAAAGTGAAATGTAACCTGTCAGAGGAGAATACTTGTATTCGTTGTCTGCGTCACGGTCTGCAATGCCGATATGGATTCGCCAACCGTTCGGGAAAACCGAAAGGCAGCAAGAACCGGGCGACGTTGAGAAAGCTGGGGCAACTTCATGTAGAGATGCCTGCAGGCCATCCGCAAAGAACTGAAGATGCTACAAAATCTACCTATAACGGAGACATACAGGCCCTTGGACAGTGGGTAGACCCTTTCAGTGGTGCAGATGGAGGGCCAGAGAAGGTTCGCTGCACCTCTTCTTTTTTTTAAGGCCGTTACACCCAGTTGGGACTAATTGAACGTGTTGCATGTGCACAGAATCTTATCGTTTCGAGTCTACTGGGACTCCTGCCAGATCCTGCGAGTGTTCACGTCAGTGCAATGAATGGCAGTGCACCCAACCACATTGCAACAAGGTCCCAAGACATCTACAGCCAAGGAGATAGTGCTCTGGCGGGCGTTTTGATGGACTGCAACAATTCTCCACCAGAACACCTGGGATCTTCACAATCTTCCATGTCACCAACATCGACACAGCGAGAGTCATTTTCCACAATGGCGAGCTTGCCTTTGGCGGTTCCAGTCCCATCCAATGGGCAGTCAACTTGCGAATGCTTCGAAACCCAGGTCTGCCATATGAATCAGCTGCGACACATGATAGACGATGTTGCTCGCCTACGCTTTGATCATTGTTTTCAGTGTATCAAAACTACGCTATGCTCCTGTCGAACCTTCTTTCAGAGTACAAGATGTCCCAAAGATGGCACTCATCTCTTGCTGTATATCTCAACTCTAGGCGCCGCCCTGCAACTTCTTGCACATTGGATATTCTGCAGAGCGGCCATGCACGAATTGATCGACGACGAGAGCTCCAGCCTACGCTACGGCTACTACGAAGTTTGTCAAGAAGAAAGTCTGGAAATTCGCAACATCATACTTCGAAGACTGCTACTCCAGTGTAAGGAAGTCCTCAACCAGTTCAAGGAGCCGGTCGACAGTTGCGTCTGTCTCCAGTCGCTGGCATGTTTTGACCATGAAGTCGACGCTCTTTCATTTCTTAATGAGACGGCCGTGGACGGTCCAGCTGCGGGCGTCCCTCTGCAATCCAGTTATTCAACTGTCTGTGTGGATAGTCCATGTTCACCTGAGAACACCAGTGACAGCTATCTCCGTCTGACGGTGATGCATTACCAGGCAACTGTCGATAGACTTATACAGCACATGTCGTCTGCAAATTGCACTCAATTTACTTCTGCCTCATAGTTCAATTCGCGAGCAGTGTCGCATTCTTTTGGAGTGGTTTCCTTGATGGTTGAACCCATTGTGGAGGCGGCTGATTTCATCGATCGCGGCAGTCTCGATGCCCACTTGTCTATGTGTACGCTTTCAACTGATACAGACTCTACAAGTGTTACTGGTCTTTTTCCCTAGAAGTCAATATCGATTCTGCATTGAAATTGTATACGGATATAGCCCATGTCAAACGTTCAATCGTGACATTTTGCAATGATTGGACGAAGAATGCACAGGAACCGGGCTCCAAGTTCCTCTACAAAGTAACTCGATCAATGTTTCTCTATGAAATTGTATGTCTGGACATCTGTACAAAAGTAGAAGTTGTAACTAACTGCCTGAGAGCTCACCCCGCAAAAATCGGTTCTTTCGGCTCTTTTGACGAGCCTCGGCATTTCAGCTTCATCCCAAATAAATAAACCGCCATCACCTCCACTTGTCTCCATCAATCACTTATAAGCCACCCAACACCAGCATCTGAACCATTCTCGTTGATCAAAGCGTATTTTATTTTTTAACGGCATTCTATATACCGGAAACTCCGGGAGACAGTCACTTTTGCCGATATTTTTTTTGCTCTCTGCTCTCTATTTCAACCACAGATACTACCATCGACATGGCACCACAAGACCGTCTCGCCCAGGTCAACAAGCACCTCAATTACCCGCAAGGTCTTCTAGCTGGCCAAGTGGCCATCATCACCGGAGCAGGCCAGGGCATTGGCGCCGAAGCGGCCCGGTTATTTGCCAATGAAGGCGCGAAAGTCGTAGTTGCGGATATTGATGGAAGTATGTGCGTGTGTGTTTGTTCGTGCTTATCCTGGACAAATCCCTAACCTCAACTTTCCATGCTGTGGATATACATTCATATTGGCTGACGATGCGTACGTAATAGAGAAGGCTAACGCCGTCGCTCAGGCCATCAATGACGCTGGTCCCGGCCGCGCAATCGCCGTGGTCGGAGACATCCTCGATGACAAGTACATTGATGAGCTGGTGAAGAAGGCGGCCGAGTTTGGGAACGGCAAGATCCACATTATTGTGAATAATGCAGGGTTTACGTGGGATGGAGTCATTCATAAAGTTAGTGTTCATGTCTTTTCCAGTCTATAGATATGTATATATATCCCTTTGTGGATCCAGCCTGCTGACCATCTCCTGGAATAGATCACAGATAAGCAATGGGACACCATGCTCGCCGTGCACAACACCGCACCTTTCAAGCTCGTCCGCGCCGCGGCGCCATATTTCCGCGTCAAGGACAAGGAGCCGCGAGTGATCATCAACATCAGCAGCACGAGCGGTATCCACGGGAATGCGTAAGTCAAGCAGCCACCACCACCACCTCATTCCTCCTTATCCTCCTGCTAATTACAGTACTTCAACAGCGGCCAAGCCAACTACGCGCTCGCCAAAGCCGGCCTCGTCGGCCTCACCAAAACCATCGCCAAGGAATGGGGCCCCGCGTACGGCGTCCGCGCCAACACCATCGCCTTCGGATTCGTCAAGACCCGCCTGACGGCCGCTAAGGAGGACGGCGCCTTCATAACCACCCCGGACGGCACGAAGGTCGCCCTCGGGATTCCGGGGAAGCAGCTCGCGGGCAAGATTGGCGGCGAGGCCAAGGACAAAACCCCCCAGGATGCGTATCCGGATATCCCGCTCCGGAGACCTGCTAGTCCCGAAGAGGCGGCGAGGTCGATTCTGGCCGTGGCGAGTCCGTATTTCTCGTATGTGAGTGGCGAGACGATTAGGGTTACGGGGGGTAGGAATATGTGAGATTGTTGTACAGTACGGAGTAAAAGCTACAATGATGTTCTAGGAGTGGGAAAGAAGGATCATGAGCTATTGATTTAAGGCTTTTGTTTATTTAGTTTGGTTTAGCTTACATACCACAAGGTATATTTTATATATATAGATAGGTCCATCCGCATCCATTGCATGCATGGCTTGGAAAGGGAATATGCGGGCACGATAATAACATGCAGGAGTTACATTGGGCCAACCGCTTAGGCAGGGACATCTGCTTGTCTTCATTATTCATAGTGTTCGCTAAAGTACATCCGGCGACCTCGTCATAAAAGCCTACGGTATCAGCTCGCTCTGATTCTTCAGTAAAATCTCTATGTTCGTAACGTTAAATAGAATAGAATGGAGCGAAGCTTTTCGCTATTCCAATTCCCTGTGCATAGGTCCCCGGTCCATGATCCGACGGAGTAGAAATATCCTGTCCACGTTCTCAACGCAGCGCGGCGCCAGGTAGCTCTTTGATTGTGCACGAGTATCAGCCGGATTAGAAGACCGACGACAGGAAGAGAACCCCGAACAGATTCTTCCGGTAGAGCGCGAGAGCAAATGTGAGTGAAATGATAGATACCTTGTATAAAAAGCCCCCCAGAAACACCAAAGATCTCAGTAGAAGAGAGGTATCACAGATTCTTGCCACCACAAATGCACGTAGTAATCTCCAGTGACAGAACCCCAACTCCATGCCAAAATGCAATCCATCTTTTCTTTGAGGGTATTTTATCTCTCGAAAACAGAACATGGCAAAAACATTCTCACAGAATTGAGTCTCAAAGAGGCGCCGACCCCACCCCAAAAAAATAAATAAACCGTCCCGAGCATCAACATGAAAATATGTCGCCACGACGTATATATCCACCCGAAGTATGACAAGGTAATAAAACATGTTCCAGAGAAGCTTTTGACTTCTGTCTCCGTGAGGGGAGCCAATAAAAGTCAGAAGAAAAGAATGCAGATGCCGAGGCTTTTCGGCAGTCCACGGAAAGATATTAAACAGATGTTGAATATGGTCCAGGAATAGATCTATGTCCAGATAGGTGGTGGCCACGCTTTTTTCGAAAGGATAGCGCAAGCTTTGAGCGCGCCAATCTACAGAACAAGGCAGCCAGACGGGTCCAGCAGTTTGGTGGAACGCAACGTGGGGAAACGTCGCAGTCCAAAAAGTCAGTGGGAACGAAACGCCGAGATATCAAGTTGCCGTGAGTCATAATGTAGCGTAAAGATCCTTCCAATCAAGTTGAAAGGAATACAATTGACCGGCTCTCAAACGGAGACAGGTGCAAGAGTCTGGTTTAGACCCACAGGCTGTTCCTGAAAGTCACTGCAATGGTTAGGGGTGCAGAGAATCGGCTCCGCCTGCGGAACCACGTATTTGTTGTCCTTCGACACAATATCGGGCTCCAGCCCCGCCGATGACACCGATGTCATGCTTTCGACATCAGAGTAGTCATCAGTAAGGGACGAAGCATCGGAGACGGCCGAACTGGAGAATGTGGAGTAATGAGATGAATCGGAAGAGGAGTCTGAGGACTGCGCATTGAGGGGCTCCACAGGAACGGACATGGGAGGCTGCGGGACGTTGGCGAACTCTGCAGGCTGCGGTCCATTACGGGGCACCCATGGGGTCGAGCAAGTCGTAGTGAATCTGGAACAATCCAAGATCATTCTGCGGAGTTCCGGGATGGCGATCCTCTTGGACGGGTCACATTCGAAGATGCGGCTCAGAACGAGGATCATCTCATCGGACAGCGGCAGGATAGACTTGAGAAAGCATGGATTCTTCAGATAGGCACGGAACGTGGAGTCCTCGATCGAGGCACGTTTCCAGGGATTGCGGCCACAAGTCAGGTTGACCAGGATGACTCCAAGACTCCAGACGTCATTGGGGGCAGACGCGTAGCACGACATCGGCCTGGGGTTTGGTTGCTGACATTCTGCTATCAGTCAGCAGATGAACGGAAGAGTAGGAGGAGGTTGCGTCAAGGAGAACCGAAAGTGACTCACCTGGAGACATGTAGAAGGTAGATCCGCAGCCAAAGTCCGACGTGAAGTAATCTGTTGTAGCAAGACCAAAGTCGGCCAATTTGACGGTCATTGCTTGGTCCGCAACTAGGATGTTCTCTGGCTTCAGGTCCCGATGGTAAATCCCAAGGGAATGGCAGAATTGGACGGCGTCCAGAATTTGGAGGAACACCCGCTTGACCAAGGGATCGTTGCCGACAAAGTTGCCCTGCTCCGTAATGCTGGAGAACAGATCACCTTCAGGACAAAACTCCATGACCACGTACGTGCAATCTGTCGAGTCCATGATGCGCACCAAAGAGACCACATTGGGATGCTGACTGGCCAGATGGTGGAGCTTAATCTCCCGCTGCTGGAACTTCAACTGTCGGGGATCGAGGCCAGTTTTGTTCAGAGCTTTAACAGCGTACAGGACGTTGGTGTGGATGTCGATGGCCGTGTAGACTACGCCATAGGCACCTACACCAAGAATGGAGGTCAATTCCAGCCGGTTGGCTAAGAGTAAACCCAAGCGATCTTCTGGTGCATAGCAGTGGGTGATGGGCGATGGCGAATTTGGGAACACCGGTGGGTACATAGCCTCGCGTCGTTGTTTGTATTGCGGAACGGAAGAATCACTCAGGGTGCAGATGTCCAAAGCAGCAAACAAAAAAGGAAAAAGGGGAAATCCGCGAAGCTGGAGACACCGAGGTCTCGCAGCAGAGAGAGTCAAATAATGCGGTAAGAGGATGAGGAGGCAGTAAGAGTGAAGAAGGGTCCTAGGGACGGAGTCCAGGTCCAATGGCAAGGTTAAACATCCAAGGGAATGTCGTCTCTCAGTAATCCATGGCAGGAACGGATATAGATTATTTTCCTCTGGTTATAGATTGATCCAATGGGTCGACAAGCAGGCCTGGGATATAAGTTGGACGAGAAGATGGAATTGCCGTACGTATAGAAGAACCAAACTGGAAATCACCGCCAAGAAATGGTCGTCACGAATTCTCGAAGCAAACGGGAGGGCAGGAGAGCAAAAAGAGCACAGGACAGAGAAGAGGCAAGTGAAGGGACGATGAAATCAGGGATGAAGACAAGGTTATTATTAGATAGATAGGAGTTACAGATGAAATGATGCGAAGGGCGACAAGAGGGAGATGGAGTTTCGGCGTGAGAGCCCTCGTGGTCGCGATGCGTAGGCGTCCAGGAGAAGAGGAGCTTTGCCCCATAATAAGTAATGGATGATGCTTAGACTTGGACGCAGAGTCTGGAGCACAGAGCACAGCTGCAAATAGGAGACGACCAGGGGGAAACTGGAGTTGGAGGCGAAGGCGAAACTCCACCCTGCGCCATCAATAATCAATAATCAATCAGCCCGTAACTTAAGTTAATTAATATTAATATTAATCAGCGACGGGCGGCGGCGGGAGCCTTGGGAAAAGTTAAGTGCTGCATGTCGCGCTCTAGAAGGCTGGGATGGATACGAGATGATCAGAGCTTTTACTAGTCGTGACTCGTAATGGAACCACAGAAGAGGCTGCGCGTGTTGCAGTTAGGGGGGGCAAGGCGTTGGTTGCGGATCGAGCAGAAGATGATGATGCTGATGATGAGCAGCGACCGGGACCAAGATGGAAAAAATCAACAGAAGAGGCAGTGGCAACAACACAACAAAAGGCTGCCCTGTACTACTACTGCTGCAGTACCGGTTGGTAACGATCTACTAACAATGTTACAGGGAACTTCTATTCTAGGCTTCTAGCGTCCTACCGTACAGTCTCTGGGATGCGTGGCGGCAATCTGATGATTCTGCTGATCACAAGGCCATGTCCAAATCCATCTCGATGCAGACCGACAGCAACCCTCATTATCGACCGAGTCGGGACTAGTGGCCATGGCAGAGCCCCCCAACAGAATCGGCCCTTCCCAAGGTTGGGCTGGTCGCCCTCAGGCGGTGACAGCTCTGAATCATCCCATTGCCCATGCTATGCGTCAGGACAGGGCGTCAAAGACTCTGTCTGCTGAGTCTGCTCCTACACTGTCAGACTAGTCGGCCGCATGCGGAAGATCCTTCGTGGCAGCTATCTTTGTTCCATCATTGGACTCCATGTCCCTGTTGACAGTGTTTGCTTCGAAGACCAGAACACGCTGCCAAAGTCTGCCTGCAACCAACCTTGCCCCTCCTCATCCTGCCTTCAGCGTTCCAGCCTCCCTTTTCTCTTGTTGCGAACATGGGTCCAAATCGGAACTGTAGGCATTCATGACTTTCATGGACAATCCCTTCTCCAACCCACAAGAAGACAGGCTTTTTGAGATCGTTGGCCCACATCCGATCTCCTCTCTACAACTCCGTACGTCTCTACTGGTGCGTGGCACGACAGTCGACCAACGGCCAGGTCATTCAATAATCCGTGCGTCTTGCATTCTTGGTCGTCACTCTTTCTCCTGCCACATCCTATCATCTCCATCGTATGGTGCTGAAACTTAATCGAGCGACAAAGCTGCATGCTCTGACTCGCTCAAATTGTTCCGCTCTTCCTTGTCTCGCATCCCGTGCGGTACGTATGGAGAACTTTGAGCGAACCGAAAGACCCATCACCAGTACTCCGTCTGGAGTAGTGCAAACTCTCTGTGCAACAGCTGGGTTCCGTACTCCAGACTCTCCAGGTTTCGTCTGATGTCCATAATCCCAGCGTTGATCCATGGTTCTGAGAAAGCTCAACATGACAAGGTTTTTCCTGCCTCACAGATCAGGTTCCAACGCCACTTGATCTCCGGCAGTACACTGTTAGGTAGATTCTAGCAAAGCCCTCGAACAATTGAAGCAAGATAGCTTTTGTCATCTCCACGCTGATCAGAGTACTCTGTATTCTTGATGCTAACAATTGGGAGAGTTTTGAAGGAAGTGCACCGAAAAGCCCGTCGTTTCTATCAGCCCACGGTCGTGATGATGGACATGCCTGCCACACCGTTGTCTTTGAGTTAATTTTTGCTGGCCAACAATAATCATGGGTATTCAGTACGAGTACCCCGTATGTGGACTCAAAAATATCTCAAAGTGGTTCGTCACGGACATATCATGCGATGTGCACACCGCATTTTCCAATGGGTCAAGGCGGTCTCTCTCATCGTTTCTTGTTCTCCAGAGTAGACATCAACAGTTGTCCCCTGGATTGCCGATAGAGTTGAGAGGCACTGCTGATCCAATATTGGTCAAGCGAGGTGTATGTAATGATGATAGAGACCGTATGTACGGAGTACCTTAGAGTGTGGACCAGCCTACTATTGATGTACTGTACATACGGAGTACAGGCTCCTCAAAGCCGTTCCATCCGTGCCATGTCTCGAACCAATCATCGCCTGATACGCATACGAGAGAGATGCGCAAGTTGAATGGATGGATATGAGCAAATTCGTCCTAGGCAGGGGCGTTTGCGCCAACAGAACAAAGTGAGGCGGGTGATGGAGGGCTGCAAGGCCACCGATTTGCCCAGTGCGTCTTTTCGACAAACATCGGATGACAGCATGATAAAAAAGGAAAAGAAAAAGGGGGTCGCTGATCGATGCGCTTAGCCTTGGACTGCGCATTGTGATTGGAAATGGCATCGAACCCTGCCACGTTACGCAGAAGCGCCCCAGTCAGTGGAGATGGAGTTCCAAGCTTTGCGAGTCAGGCTAATTAATTATTTCTTGCTGCCCAGCCCAGGCAGCCTGGCCTGGGTCAGAGTTTTTCGGCGGATAGCGCACACACTACTGCACACCCAACGCACTCTCTCTGCCGTTTGCTCCATAGGGGACTGTAGAGAACTAAAAACAGGGCATCAAGGCCGCCAAGCATGGAGTCGAGAACTTTTCATTCAACATGGAGGCGGTAAACAAGGAGGTCTCTACTGATTGGACTTTTGAAAGCATGTTATCTCCATGTATTTTGGTACTTCTGTGTACTGCGTACTCCGTATATTATATATTTGTGTATAAGATATGCAGTTTCTGTCCCATAGGGGCCATGACATGACCGATCTGAATACTGTATTCAGCAGTACATAGACAATGTTCGAAGAAAAGTCTAAGAATCTCATTCAGTGATTCTGGGATAAGAGAGAGGCTTGCTATGAAGAATTCCTTGCCACATGTACTCCATACCATCAATACTCCATAAATTCTGCCTCATCCCCATTCTTCCTATGTAATGGATGTCATGTCAGATCTCGAACTTCTGGTTCTGTCTCTCCATGAGACCATATTTTCAGTAATTTTATGCATTTCCCATGTGCATACAAATCCCATGTATATTGTACAAGTTTCTACTCGCTGTATCTTTGTCCACATTCTACAGTAGATTCAATTCGTACATTTATGACTTATTGTCACCAATACCGATATTGACATGCAGGCGTCAGCAACACCAGACCCTCTGAGAGACTTGCGAGACTAATCATATCAAGCTGACCCATCTCGGTCGGGCAACAGTGCATGCCGAGGTACCTCTCAGCCAAACGTCCATGATCTGGCCCAGTTTTCTTAAGCCTCAAAACATTCCGATTCGCTTACGATTTTTTATGGAGTATTTGAGCCAAGTCAGCCTGGCGGTACAGAGCCACACATGCCAATAGCTAATGCTGCAGAGCATTTTTAGCAGCTGTGCAAGCTTACAGAACTGTCATATAGAGGGCATCCAGTCCTCCGATCACCACATCATGCATTTGTACGGAGTATATATTATGGAGAAAGCAAGGGACTATCCTGTAAAGGGTGTGAAGAGCGTAGTGCTGTACATCAATATACTGTGCAGTAATACAAGCCTTATCAAGCAAAGAAAGGGTGAATTGGGTTTCTTTAATCAGTCTATTCTCCACCGAACGTCATGATCAACGCTCATGATATCAAGTACTGTGTAGTACAAATGCACTCGACAGCTCTCAGATAGCAATTCAATCAACGTCAGTACACATTTATGCATCTTGACTGGAAGAATGATATGAAGAATGGTATGACTTCACTTAGGCAAGGATACGTGACTGTTCTTGAACTGAAAAACAATAAACTCGAAGATCCATCTCAAGATCTTTTCCACGGCAGCAGACCACATGGCGCGAACAACAATTAAATAATATGCAAGACGAATCACAATTGAGCCAGCAGATCATCAAGAGAAGCCTTTGTCCATATCTGTGTTTAGGTTCCAATACAAAAACTCCAACGCAATTGACCAGATCTGTGAGCAACTGCTCTCCCATCTTTCTGTCCTATCTGATAGCCAGTATCCTAGGATAAGTATCAGTGGCAAGCTAATTCCTCTTGTGCGTGGGTGACAAAGTAGCTGGTGCTCTCCTTGGTCAGCTTGACTAATTGACCTTGTCGACTTGAGTCCCCAGTTTGGTATTCTTTCTTCGAGTCATGTCGTGACCCTTGGGGCCTAACAGCCCGTCAGCCTCGCCCCGAGAACTAGGACAAGAACATTGAGTGGCAAGTGACACACTCACTTCAGCTTTGAGCTGGACGAAGATGCTATGCCTCATCTTCGGGTAGACCTATGACGGCGAAATCTGAGTCATGGTGCGTGATCATGCCACTTACTAACCTACGATTCACAGCCCCGTGGCTTGTCATTGACTAGGCACCTATCGACATATTTTCAGTAAAGCAATCATACAGCCTGTTATTGGGGAGCCTAACTGTAACATTAAGAACTGTGTTCTCACTATGCTTTAAATCTACCGACGAAGCAAAGTATATACACCACACAAACTCAAAGAGATGGTTTCTTGCCCACCGTGTTGCCTCCATGCGGCTACGAGTTCAAAACAACCCCAAATAAAACAGATGTATCAACTCAAACCCTGGACCTGGCGATGAAAGGATGCTTCAGAGCCTCGGCAGGAGTGCATCGCTTCTCCGGATTGAGGCTCAAACAACGGTCTAGAAGATCCACGAAAAGTGCCAGCTCTTTCGCTTCGCTGTCGGTCATCCCCTTTGCACCTTTCCCCATCAGTCTCGCCCGAAGGTCACGCGTAGGCTTTTTGAAGTCTAGAATCTTTGTGACCATACGCCCTGTGACCTTGTCTTCTTCCGTGCTGTGGAAGTTGAGCATGTCATCGAAGTACAGATGAGTCAGGGAGCCCCGTCTAAGAAGCTTGGGCGGGAATTTGCCGCGACATTCCATGATCGAGCGGAGCATTTGGTTGTTGTTGCGGCCGGTAAAGAGAATCTTTCCGGTATACAACTCAAAAAGAGTGCAGCCAATCGACCAAACATCTATAGCGTAGTCGTAAGGAATACCCAGGATAATCTCCGGGGCTCTGTAGAAACGGCTGACCAAATACGGTGTGATTTCATTCTCCGACGCTGGTGAAGCGGACCCCAAATCGCAGACTTTCAGCACATTTCGCTGCTCGTTGACCAAAAGATTGTCGGGTTTCAGATCCGCGTGAAGGATGTTGCACTTGCGGAGCAAACTCAGTCCCAGGAAAATCTGCTGCGCGTACGCCCGAATGGCCCTGAGATTGAGACCGACATCTCGTCCAAACTTCTTCAAGACCTCGCGGAGATTCATGCTGAGATTCTCGAAGACCATGCACAAATGGCCTTTGTGGTCAAATGACCGCTCGAACTTGATGATATGCTTTTTATCATCCGGGTCTGCCTCATGGAGCTGCTGCAATATTCCGATCTCTTTCTGACCCGCTTTCCTCATAGTGTCGTTCTGACGAATGATCTTGATGGCGACTAGGTTGCCTGTCTTCGAATCTGTTGCGCGTACTACCGACGAAAACATCCCCTTGCCCAGATTCTGCTGCACATGATAACGGCCGTTGATCAACTCACCAAGCCGTACGTTATAGTAGCCTTCAGGATCGTCCCAATTGTCCATCATGCTGATGTCAAGCTCTCGTGGTTGAGGCACGACAGATTTCGCGGACGCATGCACTGGTTGCGCAACCTCCCGGGTATCTTCGGCAAACATATCGTCGTCGTCTTCGGCAAACATGTCGTACGGATCTTTCTCCCTGCCCTGTGGAGGCTGGCTTACAGGAGCATCAGGTAAAAGTACGTCCTGTTTGGCAGTTTGAGTCTCATCATATGCGGCCGAGGAGACTTCACCATTCATTGGTTGATTTTCGTGCCTTTGGCGTTCCGCTTTCATATCAAGAGTGGGGTCATAGTCCGCCGCAGAAGGCCCGTCCTTGTCGACGCCGTCTGCAACTACATTGGAATTGACAAGATCAGCATCCTCACCAACCTTGAAATCAAGGTACGACTCTGCGGTAGTCTCATTGGGCGTCTGCGAAGGCGACAATTGCGGTGATTCTGAATAGTACAAGAGCAATATTAGTCGGTTGATCTACCGTTGCATGCTGAGCGAAGTCAACAACTTACCAGATACGCTGTGATTTGCAACGTTGGCATCAGTACCCGGGATAGAGGGATCTGTTCCGGGCCCAATATGCAACGCTTGCAGCTGTAGCGGCGTCGCCTGACCCCTATACTTAGCTCTGATAGCTTCGCGTCGTTTGCGGCGAGCTTCCAACCGTGCAGCTTCATCAAGCGGCTCAGCAGGCTGTTGCTCTTCCTGGCTTTCTGACGATGTGGGCGTGATAGCGCTGGAAACACTTCAGAAAATCCTGTAAGCGACACGCCTCTCAATCGCGGATTAGAAAAAAAGCACGTACCTGTCTACTGCAAGGGGGCCGTTGCTAGAAGAAGCCTGCTGCACCTGGTTCTCTCGAGTTTCAGCAACTTGTTTAGAATCCTGAGCGACGATTGGAATCTTTCCTCTATCGCTCACTGACTGCTCAATCGCAGAGCCACGTCTTCTGACTCCCTGGGAGGTTGAACGCTCTCTCCTCGGTTCCTGTTCATCTGGGGAATACTGCTTAGGTTTTCGGACCTCATGGTAGGGAGACCGACTTCGAGTACGTGGGCGTTTATCCCTGCGCCGATCATAGTCGTCACTGTATCGAAGCCCGCCGCCATAGCTCTCCTCTCGGTCGTAGTCGTAGTAAGGTCTATGTCGTCTATGCGGTCCGCCTCGATCATAGTACCTGTCCTCGTAGCGATGGCCGAAGCGCCGCGGCTCGTGGCGAGTGCGCCTATCGTCAAAGTCATCGTCGCGCCTGCGCTTGTGGCCTTTGTAGTCTCGATGGGGAGAGCGGGATCGTGTTCGCGACCTGGACCCGGTCCTCGATCTCCGCCGAAGGGGCGATCTACTCAATGAGGCCGGGGATCTGGGCGCAGATGATGTACTGGCTCTGGTGGGACGGTCAACGCTGGTGCCATTAAGAGGAATGTGCGACGTAGTTGCCTTCGTCTCTGAACCTGATTCGATGATCTCACCCTCAGAAGGGGTCGATGGAGACCTCGACCTGCGCGACGCCATGATGTCGGCTAATCGCTTGTTTGCAAGAAACAGATGTGAAAAGAGTTCCAAATTTCAGTCGGCCCTTGTTGGAGCTTCAGAGATGGAAACAATGCTCGGTTAGCAAGAGCTTTCAACGATGATGCGCTTGGGGGCTGTATTAAGAAAGTCCAACCGGCTAGAGATGCCTGCCTTTGCTCCACGGCCAACTTCGACTACCGTACCTGGGACATAAGTCCTACTCGCCTTCATAAAAAAAGAATACGAGGTGTAGGCAAACGCGAAGCAGATGGTATGCTTGCGGGTAAGCGTGTTGAGAGATGGACTTTGAAAGGGACGATGAGGTACGGATTGGAGTGGACGTCTATCGACCACTTCTGACTAGAGATTTTGCGGCTAGCTCGATTTGGCACAGTACAAAATTAGCCTGAGGAATCCACCGTGTCACCCCGCAGGCTCCTGATAAGCATGTGCTTTTTTTTTTCTTCCCCAGCGCTCTGCTTCTCTTATCAATCTTTTGACCATAACGTATCTTGTCCTCCACACTCTTTTCCCTTCGTCTCTTCGAGTTTAGCATATATAGAAAATGGGTGGCGCTAGCAGAGAAGGTATGTTCAGTCCACCTTTTTCATGTTCATGTGAATTCGCCTTGCTGACCCCTCATGTTTCTCTTTTTTCACAGGCGGCAAAGCCAAGCCCCTCAAGGCTCCCAAGAAGGAGAAAAAGGAACTCGACGAAGATGACATCGCTTTCAGAGAGAAGCAAAAGGCCGGTATGTTGTCTCATACTTTTCACTCGCCTTGACTATCTACTCATACGATCTCGCGACTGTCACAGAGGCCAAGGCCAGAAAGGAGTTGATGGAGAAGGCCAAGGCCAAGGGCCCCTTGAACACTGGGCAGCAGGGAATCAAGAAGTCTGGAAAGAAATAGCGATCTTTTTCACCCGAAGGCTTTCCCGGTCATCAAACGCTTGCATTCGATTTTCGCACGGCCAGAAGGACCCACGAGTCTGGCTCTTAATGATACAACGAGCTACGCGCAACGAGCATAGGAATGGAGTATTCTTGTACATTGTTTTCTGCCTGCACAAAAGAAGTTACCAATTTTTTGACGATATTCCTTAGGAACTGAGAGTAGGTTTGAGAACCTGGGAGTCCAAAAGGCTCTGAAGGTACAAGCAGTTGACACCTTCGAGTGAGAAGGTTCAGAACTGATAATTTTGGTTCTTTGGGAATGCTTTTGTGCAACTGAATTCTTGCCATATGAAGATCACTACCTAGTTACACGCTAGACAACCACACTGAAAAGCAAAGGACAGCACTGTATGGAGACATGATAACAAGGGCTGAGGCGGGGTATAAAGAAGTCACAAGAGTAAGAGAGTCATGGCCCGGCCAATGAGCAACGATCAATAACATGGATAGAAACGAAGGCAATGGAAAGAGAAGAAGAATCGTCAAACGACAAGGCGCCCATGGTCCAAGGCATCCCATAGCTAACTCGTCACCCGCTTAACCCATAAGGTGGATCCGCTTCCGTACATGTCCTGTTCATCGCGTTTCTTCCAGGCTCTGAGCAGTTTTAGACCGATTTCATGCTCTTCTCTCTTAATCTCAGCGAGCTCGTCGTTGAGGCTGGCCACTGTCTTCTTGACTTCGTCCCGAGCGGCCATATCGTAAGCAATAGAGCTTGGCTGAATGACCTGGGTCAACTCATGAATTATGGTGTTGATATTCGCTTTGCGCCGTGCGAGAGCATCTCGCCTTGCTTCTAAGGCTTCAATGCGGCTTTGAACTTGGTTTTCTGGCGGGTTTGGAGGCAGGGCCTTTGAAGTTGCGTTCTCGGAGGGAGTGGGCTTCCGGGTGGTCTTCGCAACAGCAAGCGCAGTGGGAACTGGACGTTTTCTAGACATGATAGAAGATGCGGTCTCGGAAGTCGGCGAGTCGGCTCGATCCACACTTCCGCGAGGGCTGTTCGTCGAGATGCCCGGCTCTGTCGCAGTGTAAGTCGTTGCACTAAAGCGACTCGCAGGCTGCTCGTCGAGCTTCATATCGGCCAAGGTGGCTTCGAGACCAGAAGCTTGTAAATTTGCACGTGGAGGCACTTCGGGGGTTCGACTGCTATGACGAAGCCCTTGTTCACGGTCACTAGTCCTGCTGTCTGAACGTGACTCTGTTCGGGGTTTGTCTGCATTGCCCGCAGTGATCGTTGTGACCACGCCGCCCATAATGCCGATGGATGAAAAATCCGGAGGAGTGCCTCTCCCATGCAAGCGCTCAGGACTTCTTGACATCTGTTTACGCGCTGACGATTTGTCATGTGGCTTCTCCTGGATTGGATTGATGATCGGTGCGCGGCCACTGGCTCCCTTCCACGGTTGTCGAGTAGTGAAGACAGATGTATTATCGCCTTTCGGCGTGCGATTCCGAGTCTCGACAGCTTTCTTCTTCGAAAGGAACTGATCCTTGCCCCAACCCAATAGTCCGGATAATTGAGGACCTGCCGTCTTGGAACGGGATGGTTCCTGTAGGGTCGTGCTCCCAGGAGTGACCTGCCCGACTCTGCCAGACTCGCTTGTTGTTGGCTCACCTGAAAAGTCATCCCATCTCGTTCCTCTTGCTCGACTTGATTCAGGCCTGTTTGAAATGTGCGATGATGATTGCTGGACGCCTTTTGTTGGCAGACTATCAATTCGCGCTGGCTTGCGCAAAACGGGCAAATGACTGGTGAACTTGTTTTCCTTCTGCATATTCTTAACGGGTTGCGTTTTCTCGTCTTCAATGGGCGACACACGGCCACTGCCAGGTCGTTCTAATACACGCTCGAACGAAATTGGCGACTCTGGAGGCGAGATGTCGGGATTCTGAGGCCACGATGGGTAATCAGTCGTTTGTGGGGGATCGCTCCGTTCTGGAGGCGTATGCAATATCGAGCGTCGTTCAGGAATCTCAATTTCATCCCGGGAATAGATGGAAGATGCCACCCGATTATCACCGTATGCTGCCCTTGAAGATGATAGAGCGGAAACTGGAGGGTCTCTAATACACTCAGTTAGTGTTAGGTTCTTGACGTGTTTCGGACTGGTTTCTCAGTGCACACTCACGGTGGCAGAGCTGGCAGATCTTTAGACAGTGACTGGCGGGTGAATGGGTCATTCTGAACGCCAGAAGCAAGAGGCTTGGAGCGAAATATGCCATTATCCTCCACCAGTGTCGGATCTTCAATGGGAGACCTTCGTGGACGGCTGAACTTGACTTTTCCCCACATTCTGGCCTATAGTCATGCTCATGCGCTAGAATAATTTATTTTCAGTGTTTCTTATTCATAGGATTGTGCGATTTGTACGAGCCTGTCTGAAATCAAAGACAGCTCAACAGTCAAAACCAAGGCAGCCCAAGAAAGCAAACATGTGAGATACTAGTGCTTCAAATAATGGCAGCAAACGTAACTAACTCAATGTAGAAAATGAAAAGAGAAGAAGACAGAAATGAACTTGGAACGAGTATTAAGCCAGTAATGAATGAATCAAAGATCTGTGTCCAAGTCCCAGACTTGGTCGAAATTGTACGGGGAGGTCAACAGTTGCTGGCTGCTGGAATGAAAGTAAAGTAAACAGAACGGTGGAATGGAGAAGAAATCGAATCAATGAGAGGGAATAGAAAAAACCCGAAAGTCGAGAAGATAAGGGCGTAGAAAAAGGAGAAGAGACTCTATTTGAATTACGGAGTATGGAGTACACTTTACTCTGTAGATCTGGTTGACTGACACTTGACAGTGGAGACAGGGACGCAAGCGTCGAGCGCGGGCTTTGCGGGCTTAGATTAAGGATGATGTTTCAGAACAGAGATCTATCAACAGGAAATTGGACCAGTGGACCTCTTCTCCTAAGATGAAAGGGCCCGCCAGTCCTCAAGGGACCTCAAAGCGTGAAGTGAACTATGATTTAGCTAGCGTTGGGGCATGAAACTGGGGCCTGAGCCTCGCTACATCACGTGCCAGCGGCGGGGCTACGATAATGACATAGGCAGCTTGATCCTCGACGACATACAGAGCTCACCAGAACTACTCCGCTGCAGTCTATCCGCGTATCTACGACACCCCTATATAGCTCAGAGCCTAAGATATACGCATCTTTTCAAAATGGACTCAGCAGGTACATCAATATTGAGAGCGTTTTGGCCGTCCAATGCTAATTCCAAATGCCATTGCCAGAGGGCTCGGTCCCGGCCCAAGCCGAAGTGTCAGTTGCACACCTGCTATTATCAACATCTACACCATAACTGATCTCGACGTCTTCTGCCTCATAGGATGTCAATCGCATCGCCTATCAACCTGATCCTTCTCTCTCTGTTCGTCGTCCTTGTTTATCTGCGATTCCGCCCAAAGGACCCCGTGACCCTCCCTCAAGCTCCTCCGCCCGTAGTCTTCCGCACATTTACACCAACGACTCTGCTCCCCTACAACGGGACAGGCGATAAACCGGTGTATCTTGCTGTTCGAGGTCGTGTTTTTGACGTGACGCCCGGAAAGAATTTCTATGGACCAGTACGTCGAAGACCAAATCACAACCTCCACGTGTTGTTGCGGTTGATACGCCTCTCGGTGCTGACTTAGTCTTAGGGCGGACCTTATGAGAACTTCGCTGGTCGCGATGCCTCTCGTGGACTGGCGTGCCAAAGCTTCGATGAAGAGATGCTGACGAAAGATCTCACGGGACCGCTCGACGACCTCAAGGACCTGAATGAGGAGCAAATGGAAAATCTCCGAGCCTGGGAGGAGCGATTCTTGGATAAATATCTCGTCGTCGGCAAATTGGTTGCTGAGGGGGATCCTGAAGCTCCGAAATCCTCTTAAGCTGCTGCGTGACTGACGACGCAAGCGAGTACAAGTGTATCATCGGTCAATCCTCACCAGTGGCAGCAGTATTTCGCTAGGTCTAAGTGGAGGAATAAGCATAATTGAAGATACGCGATGAGGACATTTCACAGCACGGTTATATGATAACGACGAGACCTGAAGAAGACAAACTTCTGGACATTATACATTTTTGGCCTGAAAACTTGGAATGGCCTACAATGTCATGTTGAGCTACGAGTGACATATGGTTCGCTTATTAAGGGGATAACATTGCATTGCCGGAATGACACAAGATCATGTTTCTGCAATTTTTGAAATGGCGCTCATCTTGAGTTTGCGCTTTTGAGCCTTCACGGGAAGTATGTGGCTTTCATATTCCCGGGTACGATAGTGCTCTTGCTTCAATCCTATGAACTTATGAAATGCCTCTTGATGTTTCAGCGCATCATCGCGTTGAGAAAAACCGATACTCTAGAATACACTTGGACACTCAAAAGACTTGGGAAAGAAGAGAGCCTCACATGGTAAAACAATATTGTTTGCTGCCACTAATCTCGCATAAGGTACAAACCTGCAGACAGCATCATCCTAGTCGGATCTAATTGACTCACTTCAACTTTGTCATTGCGGCATCAATCCTGAGAAAAATAATACATCGATTACCAAATCGTTGAATTTTGCCATCGAGCAAAGAAATATTCGTCAAATACAAGAAAGACCCCCCAAGTGACTAGAAAATGAGCAAAACTAAGCGCCATAGTCATCGTAACGGGCAATGTTAGCAAAACCCTCTCTTCCATAGCAGACATGTAATACGTAGCGTATCTAGAGCTCAGCGCGAGCTTTCCGTGACTCCTCCGCGGCCTTCTCCTTCACCTTCTCTGCGGCTGTGTACCTCGCCTTTTCTGCGGCCTCATGACCCTTAGCCCGACCGCTAGACGCGCCGATCTTCAGTTGTTCCAGGATCCATTGAGCGGTATCCTTCAATTTGGCATAGATAGTGCCCTGAGGAGTCGAGGTTCCATATTTGAAATACTGGGCATTGCGTCTAGCAGCGGCACGCAGTTCGTTGATGCTGGAGCCCTGATAGACCGGAATGCCATAGGAGTCGAGGTAGGCCTTGAGCTCGGAGTGTGACCAAGTGTCAAAGGTGGTATCCTTGGCAGCTTCGGTTGCTTGCGCCATATAGGAGGTGGCCGAGGCAAGACTCGAGCCGCCAGCCTTGGAAGCTTTGGCATAGGCGTCTTGAGCCTGCTTCACGAGTTCGTCGCGAGTAACACCAGCCTTATGCGAAGCCTTGGCGTTCATGGAAGAGAGGTATTTCCTGCCTCTGTGTCAGAAACGATGACTGAATCTCAATAGAGGTACTTGGTAACTTACTTCAGGTGCTCTGTATCCCAAGTGTCAAATGTCCAAGCGTTCCAGCCAGTCGCAGCCTTGTGTCTGTTCAATCTGACCTTGGCCAGGAGCTCGTCGCGCTTACTCCTTTGAGGAACGGGGACTCCACGAGCATCAAGAAACGCTTTGAGACGAGAGTCGGACCAAGCAGCAACGGCAGTGTCGAAAGCCTCGTCAGCCTTCAGTTTGGCCTCGTCAGTTGCGCGGGCGTATTCGTTACCTGCCTTGGTGGTAGCGGCACCATAGAGGCTCGTAATGGATGAGGATGCAGTTTTAGAAGCGGCAGAGGCCTGGCTGACCAAAGAAGCACGGTGCTTCCGGGCAAGAGCGATGAGTTCGTTGCGCTTGGAACCTTGAGGGACTTTCACGCCATGCTCGTCGAGGAACTTCTTCAATTCGGAGTCGGACCATGCATTAAACAGGGCTTCACTCAAAGAGGCCTGAGCGGCATCTGCTGAAGACGACGCAGAGGCCGCGATGTTCCGTGCCTGCAAGCTGGCCGGTCGGGCATGGCGACGGACGGACGCGATGAGTTTGTCACGAGTTGTCGGCTGTGGGACAGGCCATCCACGCTCATCAAGCCATTCCTTAAGATCGGATTCAGACCATTGTTCGTAAAGCCAGTTTCCAGGGTAGGAAGCAGTCTCGCCAATCTTCTTTGCGATAGCTTCATAGTTCTCGCGGGCGGCGCGCAGGAGAGTGTCACGCTTGGATGGCTGAGGTGCAGTGATTCCGTGACGATCGAGGAAAGCCTTCAACTGAGACTCGGACCAGCTGTCTCACTGTCAGCAAGGGTCAGAGGCAATAGGTTCATCATGTCTAACGCACGTATCGAAGATCCACTCTTTCGCATGGTGGAAATTGTCAGCTATGTGTTGCCCAGCATGGCCCAGTGGCTTCTGCACCTTGGTGTCCCAGTTGGCTTTCACCAAGTTCTCAAGGTCTTTGCGGTCAGCAGGAGTGGGATATGGAATATCTGTGGTCGAGGTGTCAGCGCGGTTGAAAAGATCATGAGAAGTCAAAGACATCATACCGTGGTCGGAGAGCCATCGTTCCAATTCCGTCTCATGCCATTTGTTGTACACTAGATAGTAGGTTATCAGCATTAAGCCGGCTCGGTAATTGCACTGTCATTTAAGCCAACAATCGAAAATCGGCATATGATCGTGTCGCCGCTGTTCACTTACCAGCTTTGCTGAACCAGTTGGATGCACCGACTGCCTCCGTCGTCGCTAAAGCGAATACGAGACAGGTCGCAAAATTGAACTTCATCCTAGCACGATTCCGTTTGATTTATTTCCAGTAGCTGAATTCTATGAAGTATTATCAGGAAGGTCCTTTGCGACGAAGCTGAGATGTTCGTGCCTCTGCACCTTGACATCGGCAAGTTATGAATGAAGAAGGAACACTCACAGTACAGTCAAAGTATGGACGAAGAGCTTATGAACTGACCTGACAGCCAGATTCCAAATGTCTACTTAGCTTCTAAATACGAAGAGCCAGTGAACGAAGGGGCGTAAATAAAGCTTGGAGTTGGCAGTTCTCAATGATGATAGCCGAATGACGTAGTGCTGCGGCTGCCAGTTCCTTCAGGCGGATCTCAGCAGCAAGTTTGGTGGAAAAGAAAAAGTAGCTTGATTCTTCTTCTTGGCTGCCCATCATTCTGGTCTCGTTGCTTTTTCCTTTTGCTTTTCCTGACCACCGCCAGATCTATAACAGTCACCCTCCATTGGCGTCATTTCTCGAGGAGACCTCAGTCGTCATGTTCCAACGACAGGCCGCCAATCCATTTCTTACCCCCTCAAAATAGGGATTAGTCATGGATGCTTGACCATAACCTCAGGGGCTCTGTTCTGAATGCGAGTGGTGGTCATACATTGAACAGTGACCTGTGTAATCATTCCCAAGGGCATCATTGAGATAGTTTAGAGTAACCTTGATACGGAGTAGAACTCTTAGGCCCAAAGGCATGGGGAGCTTTCTACTGTATATTGGCTTAGCACTAGTCAGTGCGTGCGGGGAACGCTAATAATGGAACTCCATCTTTGGGCACTGTATCTGGAGGCCCAAGTAGTCTTTCCGGTGTTCTATCTGACATACTCCCTATACAGATCATCTTTGTGTCCCCGATGATGGGTTGAACCAAGACCGAGAAGACCTGAAGGAACATCACGAGACTTCGTGTCACCTGAAGTTGCCATCGCCTGTTTTTCCTGAGCGTACTTGCGTCAGCCGCGCTGCATCTAACATACGCGCGACACCATCGACTGGAATTTTTTGGGACTGCACGCTCTCTGTACCTTCTGGGCTGTAGATCTGTGCTCAGAATAGAGGGCTCTTCTTTTTTTGTCTTTCTGCAGCGTCCTTCCGGGGTTCATCTGTTCCTATAATGGACCCCCTGACACCGCGGTGCCAGGAGCTGGCCTCGCCTGGTACCGTCAATTTTGTTCTTTCGATGTACGTCCATCCAGTGCTTCACTCCGAATGAAACATCGCGTAACTGACAGGAAACCCAGTCTCATCCTTTTTGGGATCCTAATCTCCTATCTTCCTCAACATTTCCGCATCATCTCCCTACGAAGCTCGTTCGGAATCTCCCCCTACTTCGTCCTGCTGGGAACAACGTCCGGCACGTCTGCTTTTGCAAACATCTTAATCTTGCCACGAAGTGCGGAAGATGTAGCCTGCTGCAGGGAAATCAGTGGCCTCGCCTGTTTTGCAGGGATGCTGGGCATCTTTCAGGTTGGGGTACAATGGCTTTGCTTCTTTGTAATGTACGCCATTTCCTCCCACCCACCTATGTCCAATTTTGTTCTTTTTTGAGACATCCTATCGTAACACCCGGTGCTTTACCTTTTAGTCTCCTCTTATTCATCATCTACTTCCCACGAGCCACCTCACCAACCTCCCCGGTGGAGGCTGAGTCTTCCGAGGAGGGCGGTGCAACGTACCGAACAGCCCTAGCCGTGACGGCTATCTGTATCCTTCATGCTCTCGTCATCCTCATCATCTCCGTTGCATTTGCGACCCGAAGGCCCGAATCGCTCGAATCATGGGCCATCTTCCTAGGCATCATGGCCGCCGTCCTCGCGTCGATCCAATATTTCCCCCAGATCTACACGACCTTCCGCCTACGCTGTGTCGGCAGTCTGAGTATTCCTATGATGTGCATTCAGACGCCGGGAAGCCTTGTCTGGGCTGGCAGTCTGGCCGCACGCCTCGGCATGGAAGGATGGAGCGCTTGGGGCGTATATGTCGTGACCGCATGTCTGCAGGGAACATTGCTCGCGATGTCGATATACTTTGAATACATCAGTCCTAGGAAGAAGGAAGTCCATCATTATGATGGCGAGACGATTGCCAACGGCCATGCAGAGCATGGCGATGAGGGTCGGCATCAAGGCGATGCGCAGCCCTCTGAGGAAACGCCGCTGCTCCAGAGCCAGTGATAGGGATCTGCTTCATTGTCAGATTATCTCTCATCAGGGAGATGGAAGTGATTCTTCGTTTGATGAGCGTTTATGTTCTGAATTCTCATCTGCACGTGTTTGGGGGTATAACAGAGTCTTATGTTCTCTCTTAAGAAAAAGGATTTCCTGATCTCGGAGCCATGGCTTTCACGATCATCTACGTTTACAACTTTTGTAGCTCTCATCAAAGTGACTGACAGACAAGTTCAAAACCAAATCTGGTGAGAATTCCGATGACGTCATATGGCTGGTCGACCGTCAACAAACGTACCTGATTTCTCTTCTTCACCTTCTACATGGCTGAGAGGGTGCAATATTCAATTGACAAGTAAACTCAAGTCCAAATAATGAATCGTACTGTAATATACGGCTGGCATACATGTTACGAATTCCCACACCATTGAACCCCTGAGAAAAAGCATCACTCTCGCCTCTAGCGTCCAGAAAGTAGGTCAAACGAAAAACACTTGAGAGGAACCGAACCTCAAGATAACGAAAGGAATGTCGATATCGCCGGGGCAAAAACAAAACCTCCTGGCCGTCGAAGCCTTCTGTCCAGCCTGCGGTGGTCCCGCGCATTTTAATTCAAAGCGAGATAGATTCTCTTCCGAGCTCGAAATAACCACACACACAATGCAATTAAGCAGGAACCAAAGCCGAGCTAATTTATCTTTTCCCCTCTGATGTGTGTTCCGTCCGGAACCCCTTTTGGATCTTCCCCTCGTCGCCAATCTGATTGTAGGACCGATCATGCCTCTGCTCCAACTCGGCATTATGCTGTCTCACGTCGTCGGGCACATCCGGGCGCGGGTTCCCCTGTGAATCGATATTGGGGGATTGCCTGCCATCGTTGAGAGTCGGGCGGGCTTTGTTGGACGGAATAGGTGTGACATCGCATTCCTGGGGTGTCCCTGACTCGCTCTTCCCATGATGGTGGCTTGCGTAGTGGTGACCTGTGGAAGATGAGGAAGACTCCTGCTGCGGCTCGCTTGAGGAACCCTTAGAGACGTCTGGAGGTGGTGGGCCTGAGAAAGCAACGGACAAGATTCAGTAGGAAGGTCTTATTCGAAGACATTGTGGGCCTGGCTTACCTGGATGCTCGATGTCTCTCGTAGGACTGTTTCGGGGATTGGAGGGCTGTTCGCCGCGAGTCTCGCCTTCACCTCCGTACGAACTGTAGGCATATAGTCGCCTTGTTGGAAAAGTGACAGAGGGCCGGTAGATGCTGGGAATCGCGCGTACGGAGCGCTGGCTGCGAACGATGGAAGTCATATTGATCACTTGCAGAAATGTCAGGAACAGGATAATAGAAACGATCTGGATGCTTGTGTTTCGTGAAACGCCTCAATTGAGCAGTTTACTACAGACGAGACAATTAAATATAGCGGGAGGATTACTTGTTGTATGTGGTTCTGGTGGCGGCATGTATACTTGATTCACCGTAAACGCTCCCCCGATGACGTCCAGGCCGTGTCATACGCAAATCGCTACGGATGATCTGCAGCAAGAATCCGACCGGAGCATTCAATCTAAAATCTGTAAGTGGATATGTCAAGGATCATGCAAATCAATGCTCAATTTTCGCTATTTCCAGGTAAAATAAGTAGATCAAGATTGATGATATCGCCATCATACCGTAGTGCTAGTAGCAAGGCTATGTTCCATCCGAGAAATGAACTTGAACACATAAGTAGCAGACAGTCAACAGACTGTGCTCGGTCACTGTCGCCAGAGTGCCTTTCGTGCGCCGTACCTCCCAAGTAAACGCCTTTTGATAACATCAAATAAACCATAAAAATATATTGGAATATTCCAAAATCGCAACAACCCATATCATAACAGAGAACCGATGGCATCAACGACCGCAGCCGAGTTGGAGGTATAGATAAGCGCTCGCCGTAAGTCAACAGAAATCAAAGACACTAGCATCGGAAAACGCAGAGTTGATCGCGTTAAGGCTGCCAAGGCCTTACGAACCGAACAACATAGATATCGAAGATATTCATATGCACATGAAGTAAATGCATTCCGTGTATCCCAATAATCTATGCTCACTTCTTCGTTTGCATTCGTAAAATTAATCGGTCATGGCGACGCAGTAGCAGGCGCTTTCGTATTCCGCCTTGGCTGTATATGTTTGCGTACTGTCACCGATTATTGTTGTTGTCGGGGTTGGTTCGACTTCTTTGATGTGGATTGTGTTCGGTGAGGCAGTCGTGATAGTTCCATCGTCCAAGAGCTGCATCTGCTGGCAATAAGGATGGTGGGCGCCAGGAAAATCTCGTTTTTCTTCAATCTTGATTCTGCGAGGATAGTCGGGAAGGGAGCTCTGTTTCGCATCCTGCGAGCCCGGTGTGCTCATAGACACTGCGGAAGGTGAAGCTGTCGCACTATATTGTGCTTCCTTGGTGGTCTCGTTGATATACAAATAGAATTCCAAGACAGTGCTGTTCCACCAACAAAACCACGGTTTATCACCTGCCTTTGCTACCTGCTTGCGGCGCCAGTAGCCAGCCATTATATCGCCTTCAGTGATAGCACGCTTGGATGCTGCATTTGCTGGAAATGCGTCTTGGGGAACAATCACCAGTTTATCCACCAAAGCGAAGAAGAACAATGCAGGACCGAAGCCGAGTTGATTGGGGTCGAGAATCAGAACTAGAGATTGTGTGGAGTTGGCGAGGTACGGAGGCTGAGCACCGTAGGTAAAAGGTCCGGAGACTGGTTGACCTGCGAATGTGATAGTACGATGCCCCTCGGTCCCGCTAACATCGATCTGTATATCACCTTGGCTCATGCAGCTCCAGGACGCTGTATAAGCTGGATCGGCCACACAGAATTTCGACTGATTCTTGGGGCTTGCTGGGATCATAAATGGACCCGTTGGTAAGGGAAGGAGGCCTCCAGGTGTGCTCGGTATTGGTGTAGCGTCCATCTGAGGCGTAGCCGTAACCGTGATGATCTCCGGGGTCGCCGTTGTTTGTGTGTTCTGGGCCTGAGCTGCAGCTTTCCTCGCTCCCAAAACGCCACCAATAGCCCCTCCGATACATGCACCTATTACCAACACCACACCTATGAGGACCAGCGTCCAGATAGGTAGACCACAACACACTCTTTGCTTGCCTTTCCTTTGCAACTTCTCCTCGAAAGCCATCAAGCCCGTGGCAGGCGCAGCCACTGCAGGCGGAGGCGGACTTTCGTGTCTGGATCGCTCTGGTACCAATGTCCGTGAAGATGTTTCTGACACTGGCGGTTGCCCGTACCCTCTATTTTGGTATTCATCCCGAATGATGCCGGCATCGATGACGGGTTCAATTTCATCTACTTCCTTGGGAGCCACACCATTGGGGTATCGTGAATAAGGCGGCAGCTGCTCTGTATGCCCATCTGGTCCAACTATGTCTCCGACGTCATCATCAGCTCGGCCAGGGGGTCGTTGATAGCCCGGATTATGACCAGGGAAGCCGACTGGAATTGTAGTATTATCCATAGTTTCGTCCAAAACCACATTCTGAGAGTACATGGCATATGGATGTTGCGGAGCATTTGAGTCGCTTAATGGCCGGTCAACTGGTCGCACCGTAGATGTCGTTGTGACGCTCGGAGACCGGCCAACGCCAATTTGTGGATACATAGCGTAGGGGTGACTGGGTCCAGTCGCACCGGTGTAGGGACTGAGGGGTTGAGCGGGAATCGAAAATCGCGAGGTGATGCTTTGATTGCGTTCAACTCCATGAGCGGTGCTTGTGGATGAGAAGGAGTTGCGATTGTTAGCGAATTCAACCCCCTTCTGGGGTAGACTCGATCGGCGAGGCAAATCATCAACCGATACTCGGGCTTCATCACCAAACGGATTTCCTGACGACTCGGATTCATCTGTGGGAGTCTCGGCTGCTTTCTGCGAAGAGGAGGTCGAACGAAGGGTTTCCGATGAGGTTAACGACGTGACAGAAGGACTGGGGTGGGTGCTGGTGGTCTCTTCGAGATCGACCGGGTCGAGTGAGTACTCGTCAGAGAAGACATTTGGAATGGAAACCCGGCTCGATATGGAGTGACGATGCATCGATTCTGTTTGCTGGCTTTGAGACAACCGTTGAGCCAGGGACGAACGTGATTGCGAGCGAGAGTGTTCGGATGATAGTCGCCCAGACATGGCGCTGAACAGCCCTGTCGGGCCTCCTTTCTGTCCACTCAGTCCGTGAGATTGTGGTAGCCAACGGAACCCAACAAGGGCAACTGGTCGGGCAAAAGAAAATGCACCACAGATCGAGGCGGCGAATGATGCCGAAAGGAAAAGAAAGATGATAAGATGGGGGTGAGGAGGAATTGGATGGATAAGCGGATGATGGTCGTTGGACGATCTTGAGGTCAGACCAAGCGTTTGGGACGGGATCTCTCTGGGGCGGCACAAACAGTGATGAGTATTACTCGTCTGGAGAGGGGCGCAGCACCGAAAATGAACTTTCGCTACCGTATCTGCAAACGTACGACACACTCAACAGCTGGGTCGACTTTGAGCAGCTTATTTACGATTGGATATCTGGGGTTGTTCGATTTTTGCAGGATTGACACTGTTTACTCGCAGTCGATTATTTGTGCTCCAGATCGCGACAACTAACACAAGACACCAAACCATTCCTCCTGCGGCACCTTCAAATGGACGCGATGGAGGACGTAATATACTCTAACTAACCATTCTGACTTGAATGTGCTTCTGGATTTCCTTTAAGTCTGCCCTAGACTTGCGAGAAAAGAACCGCTCTTGACACTCGCAGATGAAACTGGAACACTTGCCAAGACTGCATGACCTTTATCAGGACGCTCCTTTTTGTGACAAAAAGCGAATGAACAAATACGCTGTGTCGAAGTGGACTTAAGAGTATTGGACTTCAATTCATCTGCCAACGAATCTTCAAACCCGAACCAGAAATTGACCGTGTATATCTTTAATCAGAGTGATCTTATTCCTATAGTGCTAACCATCGTTCAAAATACGAGACCCTTTGCTGTCTACTGTGCCCATTCGGCTCACCAACTTATATATGAGAGAAGTAGAATCTGACTCGGGATGCCAATAGACAAAGCAACTCTACTTCTGGCCTCAAAAATGATGATCGTGACGCCCGAATATCTTCTCGATTACTGATGCGGGTGATCTCTCGGTGACAGGCAAATGCAAATCGATCCACAGCTACTCAGGTCGATGCACTGTTCTGATGCCGTACAGCATAGACGATAACTACAAAACTGTTCTTACAAAGAGACAGCTTCAAAATCAAACAATTAGCAGATTATTGTTGCAGCATTGCAGGTGCCCATGTTCCATTTCCAAGGTTCGATACGCTTGTCCACTTTCAGACAAGAGGGAGGGTATATGAGTGGCCAGCTGGCAACTTCTTGGGTAAAAGCGGCCAGCGTCCCCGTCATATGCTTAAAAAAGCCCGTATTGACAGTTAGAAACAGCTTTGAAGCAGCATGGTGAACATCTAGATGGCAGGATTATCAATTTTTTAAGTCTAAGATCATTTTCCACGACCAGCAAAGGCGCTCTTCTCTTTCTTGTTTTCTCTTACCTATAAGTTACTTGAGGTTGTGTCTCAAGCATCGAGGTGGAAGATAGACAAGAGGCATTTACTTATGAGCGCCTTCTCTTCAGGTCGTGGTTGACCACACTAGATCATGTTATCTGCACTGGCTGGTGAGATCGATATGCTTTTCAGATATAATTCTGTAGAAGAGCAGCAGTTCGTACATTGGCGGACTCCGGTCTTTGGGTGTCTATGTTTTGGATGCACAAAGCCCCGTACGCTGCCACAATTAATCTCTAACGAAAGAGCGGAATAAGTCCTCATGATTTCGTCTAGTTAGTTTAATATGGAAAGATATGTCAACGTTGATGTAGACACGCGAGCCAGACTCGAGACTCGTGGTTGAAGATAGATCCGGGGTGATTCATCCCCATGGGGCAGAATAATGGAGACTCCACTCGGCACACAGGAGGGAAGAATAGCGAATGGTCGCAGGAGCAGTCATGAAAACTGCAGATGACAGGAATCTCCAACACATACAATAACACCTGCTCTCGGTTCTTCGGTCTATGGAAATCCGAGAATTTGGAAAGGCTCGTCGCTCTACTGTGTACACAGGGATCTTCTGTCACCCCAACTTCGCGAGCAGGCCCAGTTCCCAGCCCCACGTACTCCGTAAAGGATGCGTCTTCTCAAACTGCTGCGGGGAATGGGCATATTCGCATATCGTGATTCGCGCCAAATACCGCCGAATTACTCAAGTTGCAGCAACGAATTCGGCAATTTCATGCAGATATCCACCTACGAGTACTGTGATCTGAAGCTTCTCGTCAAGCGTTGCCCCAGGGATCCAGAGCGGATCTAAGGTTGTCAAAAGACGACTAATCATCGGCACGTTTCCGTTCCTGAAGAGCAACTCCCGTACCAGCGCATTATTATTATGGCGAGGGGCCATAATCTGGAGAAGTGCTGCTGCTCTCTTTGCGAAGGAGGGTATCCACCAAGCCAAGGCTATTAACCATATTGAGCGGCGCGGAGAGCGATCGTCAAGCTTCATGTCCAAGCCTTTCTGCTGTTTGATTCGTGGAGTTGCTTGTTTTATGCTCTGCTACGTATGGTCGTGGCCGACGATTGTAGCATCTGTTCGCCATCAATTCTCCCGAAACCGAGCGTTCGCTTTGAGAAATTGAATACTGAGATTTGTATAAGGCTAGAAGATGGGACTCCTCGTGGATTCTGTCTCCGCACCTGCTTTTCGTATATAATTTTGTTCCCAGGAGCTTCTTTTTACTCCAGCGTTGAATCGAGAAGAGCAGTCTAACCAGCGCTGGGGCTGAGAATACACAGAAAAATGGGTCTGTACAAGCGGAAGATCACAGTCCAAGACGATACCGTTACGTCTGCGGTTCACCTGACTTTACGGCAGTCTTTGGTGCCGAATGCTCTGGGTATGTCGATTCGGCAGCAGTGCGCATCTCCATATTTGGTATAATTCCAGCTGACTGAATGATTCCTCCAGTCACCATTCTCTTCTTCTTATGGGGGTTTGCATACGGTCTTCTCGATGTTTTGAATTCGCACTTCCAGAGTACCCTCAACATTACCGCTAGCAAGTCGAGTGGCCTCCAAGCATCCTATTTCGGCGCATACTTCATCTGTCCCCTGACGATCTCTGGATATATCGTCCGCAAATTCGGCTTTCGTGTTACGTTCATGACAGGTATCTCCACCTGCCTGCTGCAATCTTGCCATGGTGATGAGTCTGATAATGGATTCAACCAGGTCTCGCTGTACTGGCTGTTGGTTGTCTTCTGTTCTGGCCCAGCGGCGTCAAGAAATCTTTTGGGGGTTTCTGCGGTAGCATGTTTGTAAGGCATCCTGACAGCTCTAGTCACCAGACTTGCCTAACAGTTGACAGGTGGTTGGAGCAGGTTTGTCGACGCTGGAAACTGCAGCTGATCCGTAAGTTGCATCTCGCCACATCACTGCAGACTAAAACTGACAAGGCACATCTGATCAGGTTTCTCTCCATCTGTGGACCTCCAAAATATAGTGAAATCCGCCTCAATCTGGCGCAAGCCGTCCAAGGCGTGGGAACTTTCGTGGCGCCGCTTCTCGCTTCTCGAGTTTTCTTCGCCCACACAGTGGACACCGAACAAGGGCTGAAAAATGTGCAGTGGGTGTATCTTGGCGTCGCCTGTTTCGTCGCTCTTCTCATCGTCCTGTTTTTCCTGGCACCTTTCCCTGAAATCACAGATGCGGACCAGCAGGCTTTGGAAAATGAAATCACCGAGCACAGTGAGGAGACAGGTCCACTCCACAAACAATACAACTTGTTCTTGGGCGTGTGGAGTCAATTCTGCTATGTTGGAGCACAAGTGGCTGTCGCGGGATATTTCATCAATTTCTGCAAGGAAGCTGGTTATTCTGCTGCGGAATCATGTGGGTGTTACTTAGACATTTGCCAGAAGTCTCCTTGCTAACACCTTTCCCAGCGGATCTTCTTGCGGCTGCACAGGGCCTCTACGCCTTCAACCGTTTCTTGGCCGGTGGCCTCATGATGTTGAAGCCGTTCAAGCCTCGGTACATGCTGACCGTATATCTCTTCCTCTGCTTCATCTTTTCAGTGGTGGCTATGACCACGAAGGGCACTGCGTCCGTGGCGATGGCTATTCTGGTGCTATGCTTTGAATCCGTAAGTCACACTCCGCCACTCTCCAAGATGGGGATGATGTCTGAGATTTCTTTTTATTATAGTGCTGTTTTGCAACCATCTTCACGCTGGCTCTTCGTGGCCTTGGACGTCATACAAAGATTGGAGGCTCTTTCTTGGTTGCTGCAATTTCGGGCGGCATGGTTTTCCCACCCATGATGGGAGCGGTGGTGGTATGTCCAACTCGCACGGGAACTCCCACTCGATGGCATAGCTGACTTCCTGGGCGCGCGCAGACTAATAGAAACGCACATGTCGCCATGGCAATCCCTATGATGGGTTACATATTGGCTTTGATCTTCCCAATCTATGTCAATCTGTTCAAGAAAGACAGCATGGATCTTCACCGCAACACTAACATCAACGTCGATGTCCCCCTGGGTAAGGATGTGGCGCTGGAACGAGGAGAGCTTGATAAGCCTGCAGCTCAGACGGTCGAAGAATCGGCCAGAAAAGCCGAGTGATTGATAGGAGAGACGTGGCAATGTTTATTCGTATCTCCATGTGTTTGCTCGTCAATCGAAATACTTTATATTTTTGCATTGTACGGTTTGCAATCAATCCTTAGTATCATCACATCCTTCAGAGACGCATTTGTAAGAAGGATGTCTATGGCTCTCTTCGTAACGCAAGAATGGCGGATAGCTTGACTGGGCCTTTCTCTCCCCACCCACTGACGCCGCTCTGGACTTCTGGTCTGACGCGCAGATACCAAGCCCACGCACGTCTATCTAACTCGTCCCTGTCGAGGTGCGGAGCCCACGATTGGCAGACGATATCAATGGCACGAAGAAGATGGCCCAAGCATTCCTCCTTCTCAGTGACCTGTAGGGAACTAGATGTGCGTTTCGAACGTTTCGAACGTTTCGAAAACTCGGCACTGCTCTCGTCTTTGACCTTCGTAAAGGATTTCAAGAGGTAAGATCGTGCAGAGTCTGGAGTGAAGATTGGAAGGGCCTTCTTCGTCTTAGCATCGTTGCCTGGAGCGCTGCGATTCGAACTCCTTAGCGCTTCGAGGTCCACGCCCCAAAGTGGAGGCGAGTCGTAACTGCCATCAACGGTACCGCTTTCTTTACTGTCCTCTCTTTGTTGTTGTTGTTGTTGTTCTGACGAGGAAGCGCCTTCACCATATTGTGTACTCAAGTTCTCGGCAGGTTCGCCTTCTTTAGGATCATAGCCCCATCTTTTCAACACTCGAATCTCCCTTCCAAGCACTTTCAGTACAGGCTGTCCTTCACCCCAACCTTCTTGTTCGGCAGATTTCCCACTCTCTATGCCTATGCTGACAGCTTTCGTGCGGCTGTTGGCACTGACAACAGCTTGAGCAAGGCTCAGTCTACTGGAGATGGGTTGCTCTGGCATTGTGTATTTTAGAACACAAAATGCAAATGCAAGTACAAGTGGCGCTCTGTTGGTTAAGAGAACAATGTTGGACAATTCTTCCTCTGATGCAGAAGAGACTGGGAGAGCAAGCGCGGCTTCAATCTCATAGGGACTCTCGTTGTCTTCCGTATGGGTCATTCTAGACCTCTTCGGAGCTGACTTGACTGCGACACTATCATCAACTGGCGCTCCGCGCTTCTTCGTGATTCGTTTTGCGGCATTGAATACTTGTTTTGCTGCTTTGTCGTCTTTGAAGATGTCTTGAAGGGTTTTCAATTCGGCTTTCGAGATCTTTTCGGCACTGAAAGGAGTTAACAAATACAAGTACTTTTAATATGTAACATTCATTCATTCATACGTTGTCAGGTCAGCTTTCTGGAGCTCTCTGACCTTGCCCATAGCCACTACAAGCGAGACCTTTGCATCTTGCGATAGAAATCGTAGCAGGTCTGGAAGTTGATTCGCAGCCATGTTGGGCCAGATGAGGTAAAAAGAAAGAATTCTGGGCACCTATTATAAGCAATAATTTGTCTTTAGAGGATGGTATTGACGATCTGAAAGGAAAATCGCAGTGCTGGTTGATGAGCAGGGAAGTGGCTGTAGCTGTTCTTAACTCCGAACATCTCCGCAGTCCCTCTGAGAGACAAGGTTCCGCGCGCAAGCAGACTTGTCCCATACTCCAACCTTTCTCCTCGAAAGCGGATTCCAATAACGTTGCTGCATCTGCGGTGCCAGAAGAAGATGCCTGACGAACCGAAGATCAAAGGTTTTCCAGATATCTCGGCGAAATTGTCGGCTCCTGCGAAAAAATCGCTCTTCGAACGCCAGAAAGCAGAGGCTGAGGCGAAGCGCGCCCGAGAACAAGCGGAAACAGCTGCTGTTTACGAGGACTTTGTCAAATCATTCGATGAGGATCCATCGAACTCGACCCGTCCTCCTACTGATGGCAGGCTCAATGCCTTTGGGCATAGAAGCTCCGGGCCCGGTGGAGGTCCAGCCAAACGGCATTTCACGAGCTCTGGACCACGCAGTAGTGGTCCTGGCACATTAGGACCGGCTCCGTCATCACTATCGCGAAAACGCACCCACGAGGCGTTCCCTCCATTGCATAGAAATCGAGACTCTGCGCAGGGCATATTGGCCTTTGAGAATTCAGCTTCAGGTTCATTGGGCACGGGTTCAGCTTTTCGAACTTCTGACGATGAAGAGGAGAGAAATGCGGATGCGAAGGAGGCTGAGAGGGCGGCTGCGAAACCCACGTTATACCTCGCTTCACTACCACCTACAACGTCTCCAGCTGCTATAAAAGCTTTGATTCCTACAACTCTAGTTGTCGACAATGTAAAGATTCTGCGACCCTCGGGCCAAGCTCCGACAGATCGAAGGTCGATATCTGCCATCGTCACACTCGCGAACGAATCCGCAGCCTCCGACATAGACAGCGCTGTCAGCTCCCTTCAGAATAGATACCTTGGTTGGGGATACTACCTATCGATCTCGCGCCACCTCTCCTCCGCGGCTATCAATTCTGCTGTGCCAGTGAGCGTCGGCCGCTCGTCGACCAGCTCCTATCCATTTGGCGCAAAACCTATTTCGCAGAATCCTGGAGGCAGCTTGAACCGTGCTCCACCACCGGGAGTGCATCCCAGCGGATTCGCACCTCCGAATTCATACGGTTCGCAGTATGGGCGAGGCCGTCCTGCCATGCAGGTCGAAGTGATCGCGCCTTCTGATCTGAAGCAACTCCGACTGATACACAAGACGTTGGAGAACTTGTTAAATTATGGCCCAGAATTTGAAGCTTTACTCATGAGTAGGCCCGAAGTTCAAAAGGGAGAGAAATGGGCGTGGCTATGGGATTCAAGAAGCGCAGGCGGTGTTTACTACCGGTGGAAATTGTGGGATATTCTCACGAACTCAGGATCCAGAGGAAGACGCAGAGGAAAGAATCAGAGTCCTTCGCTAATTTTTGAGAATGGTGCGAGTTGGCTTCCTCCTGAGGCAGATATCAAGTTCGAATACACTACACACCTGGACGAGTTTGTTTCGGATGAGGATTATAATTCGTCTGATGAGGAACGATCAGATATAGAAGAGGACCGGCGAAACTATGGTGGAGGACCGCCTAATGATGGCTTGACTGCAAATAATGACGGGCTAGGGTATATGAACCCCCTTCAGAAAGCCAAACTCACGCATCTTCTCGCTCGACTGCCGACGACCAATGCTAAGCTACGAAGGGGTGATGTTGCCCGCGTCACTGCGTTCGCTATCGAGCATGCGGGCGCTGGTGCGGATGAAGTTGTCGAAATGATTGTCTCCAATGTGATGAGCCCCTTCGTCTATTCTGGCGCCAACCCGAATCATGAGAGGGAAAAGAGATCTGCTAGGCGAGAGGGGGCTGAAGATGTTCCTTCTAATGATGATCCGACGCAAGAAACGCGTCCGTCATCTAAAGACAAGCTGGATATGTCTGCTGCCAAGCTTGTTGGCCTGTACATTATCTCAGACATTCTTTCCTCTTCTGCCACCAGCGGCGTGCGACATGCGTGGCGGTATCGGCAGCTCTTCGAAGCAGCTCTGAAATCGCACAAGGTCTTTGAGCACCTCGGTAGACTCGAGAAAGAACTAGGCTGGGGCCGGCTGAAGGCGGAGAAATGGAAACGAAGCGTTGGGGCACTCTTGCACTTGTGGGAGGGTTGGTGCGTCTTTCCACAATCAAGCCAAGAGCATTTCGTCCAGGCTTTTGAAAAACCGCCCCTTACAGAGGAGGAGTTGTTGGAAGAGAAAGCAAAGGCGGAGGCCGAACGGGCAGCCGGCGCTTTCGCGAAAGGAAAGAGTAGGTGGAAGACTGTCGACGAGGACGCAGCAGGAGGCAAGTTCGACCCGAGTCGAGTTCCTGAGGCGGACCAGAATAAGATGGACGTTGACCAAGAGCGGTCCGCCGGTGTTGGAGACGAAGACCTGGATGGTGAACCTATGAGCGATATTGACGGCGTTCCCATGGAAGACAGTGATTTGGAAGACGTTGATGAACGACCTTTGGAGGATGTTTCCCCAATGGAGGAGGACGATCAGAAAGACCGAGGACAGAAAGCTGCGCCAGACAAGGCTTCTGACGCGGATAATCAACCAGAACGACAGCCTCCGATACGAAAGCCACGGCCAAAAGCGGTGGATATGTTTGCAGATTCCGATGAGGAATGAGCTTGGTCTGGATTCCTAGTAATACATGCTCAAATTATCAGAACATAAGGGATAGGATAACAATGGAATGGAGTATGGCTGTTTGATGCTCATTGGCTTACACACCTATAGGAATCGCAATCTGTACAGTTTCAACTGCAAAGTAGAGATCACGGAGCTCGCCGTATGGACATGCGAGACGCAGCTGAAACTGATATCGATGCGTGGACGCATGAGCATATCGTTGCAGTCTACCAGTTTCTAAACTACACCATGGACATTACAGCTTCCAAATACAAGGAGCCTTCAAGCGGCCAGTATACGCTGGTACTGTGTGGTCAGCTATGCGTTCAGCCTTGGTGGAGCCACGGCATTGCAGGTAGGTTGGGCATAAAATCAGTTACAAATAGAAGAAAGATACGTAGAATGGAAGAGAAGTCCACAGAGTAGTGTAAGTAGTGTAATGTAAAACATTTAGGCAGCTTGCCCATAACATGCCGCCAGACTCTGCTCTGAAGGTTGAAAAGGCAATCCCGAGCCTGCCCCACAATCTCCTCCTGGTGTCGAGGGCCTCGATTTTAAATACAATCAAACAGTCTCCTTCGACTTCACAGGCCACATTCAAACGGGAAAATCTGGAATTTCTTTTCTTCGTTGTCATCAATTTCAATAGAGAAATTCTCAAAAATGGCTGGTAAGTGAAGCAGTCAGTTCTGCGTCTTGATGTTTTGACACATTTTACCCCTCTATGCACCCCTCCAAAGGGGTAGAGAATGCACTTGGAATGCACACAATTGATATGCAACTAGCTAACAATATCACCTCTTCCGATACAGACTTCACTACCGTCGCCCGTACGTGGAATCTATCACCTCCCTCGATCCACGCCAAAACGTGACAGCATCTTCCCAGATATGACAGTTCTAACAAAAAGGATGCGGTTACAGAACAGTTCGTTGACTTCTACTACAAGACCTTCGATGCGAATCGGGGTGACCTTGCCGGACTCTACGTAAGCTACACTATGCGCTGGCAGCTGGGTGTGGGCGGCGGTCAATCGCTGACAAGATTGGGATGTTATAGCGCGATCAATCCATGCTCACTTTCGAGACGGCCTCGATTCAGGGCGTCGCCGGCATCATTGAAAAATTGACTGTACGCTTCCATGGATCTTCTAACGAATGGCGCTCTAGGGTGATACTGACGTACTTGCAGTCTCTGCCCTTCCAGAAGGTCGCTCACAAAGTAGACACCTTCGACGCTCAACCCTCTGGCGAGCACGGCGGCATCCTTGTCATGGTTACTGGTCGCCTCGTGGTACGCTTTCACATCTTTCGATATTCATTGAGCATTCTCCCGAGCTGGTGTGCGTATACTAATCCGTTGCATTCTTCAAACAGGTGGACGACGAGCAGAACACCATGAACTACTCCCAGACCTTCCAGCTCCTTCCCGATGGACAGGGAAGCTACTTCGTCTTCAACGACATCTTCAGACTCGTGTACTCCTCGTAAATTTATGAAGACGACTGCCCTGACGACCGTGGAGAGCGTGGACCAAGGCGCTGGACAACATAGCCCAGTCTCGGTCACACGAGATTGCGCGCTATATGGCTGGGATGAAGCAGGATTCTATGGTGATGCAGCTATTGACCTCGGAGAAGATGGCTTGATGGCTTGCTAGCGGGATGACTACGAATGACGCTATTATGTTTACCTCCTTTTACTGCACTGCAAGAGATCTCTAGAACTCACAGATTCCTTGAACGACACGTCTCATTTGCAACTTCAACGCGCAGCATCCCATGCTCATGATGGAACTCGTAGTTTCAGAATATGGCTGATTTCAAGCAGTCAGAATGGGTGTTCTATAAAATGACCAGCATTCGTGTGTTACCTTTCTTTTTCATGGATCCTGCGACAAACGAGTGTGCGCAAGTTCCACTTCAACTGATTGTAAAGCATTTCTGGAACGATGGCTTCTGGATTTATTGCCCTGGCCATAGAGGAATAACGACTTCAATCGAGAGCGATGATGGCAGTCGTAGAGATAATACGTTCACTGCTGACGGTCTACTCTGTAGGCTGCACTATTCTCATAACGCTTGACCCAATTCTGGATAGCTACTCCATACTGGTTAATGATTTGACAGGTTGTTGTTTACTGTGGAGGAACTGCGACGTAGGCTCCGCTGCATTATTTAAGTCGAACACACCCAATCCTTCGAGACCACCTTGAAAAAAAAAATCAAAAACTCCAAATCTTTAGGCTTGATTCCCATGATATATTCCCTTCTATCACTGTTGTTTGTCCAACTGCATTTGGTAGGTTTCCGCTCACTGGGCAGGCTTTCTTGGGTAACCACGCGCTGTCCACTCTTGACCGCCTTGTTGTGCCAAACCTTTGACCACGGTATTTATTATTATTGACTAACTTAAGTTGAGTTGCGACAGCTCCCGATAGAACCACATCAGCTGTCTTCAGCTTCTCTCTTACTCACCGCACTCTGCTCGCGAATTTATCGCTCATAAACACTTGAATCTGTCCATATATTCTGGAACTACGTGAAAACCAAGGCCTGGAGAATTTGGTGTTTGCGGCAGTGAACTGTACTCTTACTGCCGTGTCCCAAACTCCACCTGCCCGCTCTATACGACTGTCCTCTCCTGGAGATCGAGCGCAGGCACGACGCGATACCATTGGCGGCATCATAAATATCTCGAGAAATAACTTCCAAGATGACGCTTGCTGAGGAGTTTCGCTCTAGAAATTTCAGTACGTTTCCTTGTGCATCGGTGTCGCTTCCTTCTAGCAGGCAGCTGAATTGACATTGCTAATCTATGTCAATCTGGTTAGGCATTTACGGACAATGGTTTGTTACCCGTGTACTCTCTGACCTGCCTATGACCTATCATTGAAGCGAGTGTGCAATTCTGGAGCTAGGATCGAATGACGGCTACCAACGTGGCCAGCCGAAGACTGGTCGCATCGCATATCTGTGCTCTAGTGATTAACATACTGACTCCATCTTTGTTTTCAGGACTGGTGTGCTGTGCATCGTTTTGTGCTTCGCTCTCGGCATCGCCAATATTTTCTCCTTTAACGCTCTGCGTATTGTCTTCAGCATAATTTGCCTGTGAGTGGATTTCCTCAGGTCTTCAGAGGAGGAGTTGGGACTAAACCTTTCACCACAGTGTCTCCGCATTCGTCCTCATCTTTATCGAAGTGCCCTTCCTCTTGAGGATATGTCCTACGTCCGCAACTTTCGATAACTTCATTCGGCGGTTTACCACCAACTGGATGCGTGCGGCAATGTACACTATCATGAGCGTCTTGCAGTGGCTTAGTCTTCTATCCGGCGCATCCAGCCTGATCGCAGCGGCCATCGTTCTCATCGTCGCAGCCATATTCTACGCGCTCGCCGGCCTCAAGAGTCAAGAGTTTGTTGGCAGCAAAACATTGGGTGGTCAAGGGATCGCGCAAATGATTGTCTGATGTTGCCAAATGGTAAGAAGACGTCACAGGCATTGGAACGTTCTGGCAGGACGCATGGTTTGCAGACTATCCGCGGTCATGTGACTCCACGTGTTTATCTCTCTACGATATTCGGACTTGACAATGTTGTAGGGAGACAATGGACGTATTATGACGCTTTGCAGATTTTCATTTGAAGGAAGCTGGCTGCGCACGGAAATTGTATGACAACAGGGATTTGGAAGTGCGATCTCCCTGTCAAATGTGCTATTATTACGAGGTTTTATTGGTTTCTTTTTTCTCTTATATGCTTTCCTTGCTTTTGACGACGTCACTGAACAAGTCTCTGTACTCTATGCCTCGTCCTCTTTGGGCAACACCTGCCAAGATTTGGATGAGTTGACTGATATCTCTTAGTCGAAGCGATACTCCATGTTGTTTCTTCTAGTTGTTATTTCTAGGTGTACTGCAGGGCATCAGTGATTCCCTTCTTCCGCTGGTGACTTTCTCCCAGAGTTGCAACTAAATGTCTGTCTCTCTGATGAGCATATGACCTTGACATGTCACTAACTTCCAATGGATGTTCTTGAGAATACTGTAACCTCCTGAGATCCACCGCAGATCTGTTTTTACAGAGGGAAAGGAACAGGCTGATAAGATAACACTGACAACAATGCTATTTTGAGTGTGTCGCATTGTAGCAAGACAGGAGTATGCCAATCACCATGAAGTGTCTCTATCATGTTCAACAACTGCGACCTTTGTATCCCTTTGTATGTTCTTTGATGTCTACCTAGGTCTCCTGCGTTCTCAGCAGTAGCTTTATGCGAATAGTTAGTTGTGGTGCAAGTTATCCTTACAAACAAGTTATGTGTTCCTATTTACCTTACAGAGTATTGTAAGCAAGTCCGTGCATCACAGGTGAACTCGGGAGAAACGATCGCTGTCAATGTTGATCGTAGTATGCCGCTTGTCAAGTCTTCTCTGAAGACAGTCCCCCGTCACATTTGAAGATATTCAACCACTGAGTCTTTCCGTGCTCGCATACTATATTGAACACTGGAATCGAATGTCAGTTGTACCATACGGGGAACATGAGGTACCATCCTCGAAAACAAAGGACTACTCGAAGGGTCCGTGAAAAAAGTCATCATCCACCACTGCCACCACTGTGCAGATTGCATAAAGATCCGGCAGAGTAAGGTCATCATCTCACGAATACCATGTGCTACTTCAAGGATTATTGCGCGTAACTCTGTGGTAAACAATTTAGCGTTCTCTTCAGACTGCGACCCGAGATGTCGGATTCGTTCCTCTGGGGTAATTGACTGTATAGCACTCTTTCGCTCGATTCGGATTGTAGTTATCTCACGTGAGATGTTATGGCAGGATTGACTATTAGCAAGAAGACAACATCGACACTTTGTCAGGGGCATATATACTGCATTGTCAAAAGACCCAGAGAACCAGCAAGTTTCTTCTATATCCGTCCATTTACGTCATGGCACCTATCTAGCTTGTTAACCCCTCTCGAAATAAACCTTACCCCAGGTTCTCGTCAGTGCTAGCCTAGGTACAGTTCGAACGGCTGTCGCTGTTGTGCTTACAGAGAATATTAATTGCGATAAGATGGAGTTCCAGTGACGAGTCATGTTATTACTGCCTATTAGAGAGAGGTGGGATTAACCGAGCAAGTGGGACTAAGCCATCCCCTCAGGATTCGGTCATGGAATTATTCATTCCTTGAAGGTTTGGAGAGCAGCTTAGCAGCCCGTAATCCCTTTCAATGCTCTCATAAGAATATCATTTCAGACCCCGGCATTACATTCACTGCTTCTTAGAAATTGATAGAAAATCGATCACAGACATATGGGGCTAACCCCATCGACTTCTCGTTTTGGTTAGAGCGGGCCCTCGCATTGAGGCGGTTATTGTCGCAGCCACCCAGGCACCGCCTTTCGTTACAAGGCTAACGTTCGTGAAATCGGCTGACAAGTGGAGTGCTCGGCCTTGGAGAGCCGTGGGACGAAACAGCTTTTGCCAGGTAACTGAGGGAAGGACCTGAATGACTCAGTGCTCCTGGTTAGAGACAAGTGTTCTCTCCATCGAACTAACCAAGTCGCTTTAGGAATCATTTTAATAAACCCCCAAAGCATCAAGCATTGCTGCACGATTGGGGGTCTGCTTGGAATGACCATGTGGCTTTCATCAGTTGTACGATTGAACCACAAAGTGGCTCATGATGCAATAATGCGGAGTGAGCCCACTCAAGGCACAGAAAACAAAGACTCTTTCACCGCCTCGGTGCAAGCAACCATACACAAGGCATTATTATTTCCAACGCCTGAGCTGATCAAGAAAAACGCCGAATACACGATCCGTCGAACTTCTGCGAGAAGGAAGAATCGAGATAAGGGCCAAACACTGGGTCCATTTTGCCTCCAATATTGTCGCCCACTATTGCATTCTGCAAGGCCACAGGAGGGTCTAACAATTGAGCAGCTGACACAGAAATCGTCAAAACATGTACTGATACGTATCCCCTTGGAGGCGGAGCCGAGCTGTGGCTATTAATATATCTGGACCATGGTCTGGCCTGGCATGGAGGTTGAGCACTAGTTTGTCCCAGTGAGATGTAAGAATAATCTAGCATAGTGTAAAGGGGGGATTTTCACGCAAGAAAAACCTTTAAAGTGCAGAGGGATTTAATGTATGGTTTCTCTGAGAAAGGGGTCAAGAATGGACCATCCAGCGTCGAGATTGGACGAAGGTTCTTCATCTAATTCTCCTTTTTGGGCAAGAGACATTCGCTGGAATCCATATCCTGCTATCCTCGATCAGATCAGATTGGGGACATCGTGCTACTGGCGCAGAATCCAGTAATCATATCTTCAGACAGGACAGGAGAAAATGCCTCAAATCTACCTTTGGTATGCTGTAGTACTCTGTACTGGCGCTTGAAAACCTGACCGCTAGCATTCACCGTCTTTGATGTTGAGGATCTGTAATCCCAACATCATCATTTAAATGCTCTGTATTGAAGACTGATGCCTCTCTGGAAGGACTTGCAAAAAAACTAAAGAAGAAAATTCCAATCTGTAGGCGGGGCACAATGAGCAATCGAACAGGTCCTCCCCAATGTGATCTGATGCCATACTGTCCGGATACGTGCAAGCAAAATGCGACGGAGGAGTCTCGTTGGCTCACACACTACAGACAGTCCCCGTACCGTAACCGTACTGTAACTGTACCAGTGATCCAGACCAACTTCCATCAAATGGATGCCGTCAGAGGACGTCACGCGACGGGGCGGTGGGCCGTGGCAGCAAGACGAGGCCTGAGGCCGACAGCGTGTCAGTCACAGGCTGTTCTAAAATAAAAAGAGTCGAGGTCATACATCATCTCTCGCTCCTCTCTGCCTTATCCTCTTCTGATTTTGCTTCTGTCTTGAATCCTGAGATCTACATTCCTCCCTCACAGAATAAACATACCATTCGCCCCGCAATTCTACTGTACTTCTCTTTAATACTTCATATCAATTGTCTATTCAACTGAAAGTCTTCTCAACGCTCTGATTGGAGCTCGATTTCTCGCTGGTTTATCACCTTGTTACTGGGTAAGCAATCAATCTGCATTTTGTTATCAGCACCCCTACTCGTCCCAGACTCCCCACTTTTTGCCAATGACCTGCGTGATCCTTCTGGTATCGTCGATTTACGTCCTGAGATTGTCTGGACCGTTTCAATAAGGCGGTGTGTCAGGCACTATCAGGTCCCCTGCACTTGTCTGTCTCAGCTTGCCAGCTCCGACTTCCTCGCGATCGTCCCTTGAAACCTCTTTCTGGCGTTCCAGAGTGCCTTGGATAAGTCAATTCCAGTGTCCTTTCCGCTCTTCTTGGAGGTCTGAAGCCAGCAATCTCCATCTCTTTGTCAATTGGCGCTGCTTCACTACCAAGATTCTGTTTCACTCCGTCGCGGGGATCCTGCGAGCGACGCATAGCTGCCTACCTCGTGTCCTTTCAGGCCCAGCACCTCATTCTATGCACTAGCGCTATTTATACACGTTTGTGGCCATGGGCTTGAGCAATGACTAATAATGTAATCAGGGTTTTGATTTCGATTTAAACAACTGCCGCACCTCGCCAGATTACCACCATGGCAACACAAACAGCACCAGTTATCCCTCCTCGACCATCACGGTCACCACAACAGCAGGGACTCGCTCCAGCGTCATCAGCAGATATGCCAAAGATTCCTCCCCGTCCTGTCAACCGAAGCGTGAACCGATCTGTCTCTCCAATCCGTGACAGCTACGCTCCGTCTCCACTGAATGATTGGCCCAACAGTTCGCACACGAGCCGAACAGCCTCCAACGACCTGCCACAACGTCCTCCTAGCGTCACAATACCTTCGCTTGGTGAAGAAGGGATTGAGTACGAAGATTTGGATATAGGAAATTTGTCCGACAGTCACAGTCAAGCTCCTGCCGAGATGCGGAACGTGAGCAGTGACCTTAAGCTTCATGCGCCAAAACCTTCTCTGCCGACTTCTAGCGCTAAGGCCCAAGTGCAGGCTGTTACTCGCACGGATTCACGTCAGCTTGCAGAGGCAGGTTTCGGCAAGTCCGTGTCCCCTGTTCAGGATGAGACCGAACGCTACGGTCGTTCGTTGCACTCCAGGACAAATGGCTCCCGTGCGGACTCCTCGGCGGCGTCTTCTGACCGTCGTCGGTCGTCTCTAATGCTAAGTGACGAGCACGGTATTCCAGAGATTGGACAGAGAGTTCCAATGTACCCAAATGCGGGCGATGTCCAGGCTCCATCCCCCAGCCCGTATCATTCTGAACACGGAACCCACCGCCCTGGGCGCCATCATCACAGAACTCGCAGTGGTCGAGAAGTTTCGCTCCCACCAGGAAGCTACGGCCTTCATGGTCACGGTGTGCATCCCAATGACCGATTTGAAAAGGCCTGGTACGAAAAGCATCCCGACGAGTACGCAAAGGAGGAGGGACACTACGGTCCAGGCGTTGGCACGCTCCGACCCGATTGGGCTCTGAGCAGTGAGGATCTCAACAAGATTGTCCGCAGCTCCGCTGTGACCGGTTCCGGTCTTGGTAAGTACTCCAATGGTTACGCACCTATAACTAGGCCAATTGCTGATTATTTTTTCTAAAGGCACATCCCCCGCCGTCGCAGGCACGCCCGAGGAAGAGGTGGGATACATTGCGTCCGAGGAATACGTATCTCGCTTGGCGACGCCTCCGCCTGGCGTTCGCCATCAATCCCAGCCAGTGGTCGAGTCGCCTTTGCGCAAGACGAGCTTCCCTGCCTCTGAAGCGGCGGTTAAGCCGGCGACTGCCGCACAGGGTGTGCCCGAGACCTCAGAGGAGGCTGGCGTAATCCACGTTGACGACCCCTATCATTCTCTGCACCACCCTGATGGCTTCGCCCAGACGCCCGCCCCAGACGATGAGTCTCATGGAATGGGAGAAAGCGCGATAGATGATGATGAGCCTATCCTCGCTGCGGACGAAGTGCGTCCAGAATCGGCTCACCTGCACCCTGCAGTTTCACCCACGTTTGAAAGGAGGGGCAGCGTGGACCTGGAAGCTCGCAGTCGAACTCCCAGCGTGCATAGCCGCTCCAATAGTAGACCATCCAGCATGCACGGTGGTATGCCCAACCTCGCAAGATTCAGTTCTCGCGAAGAGCGTGAGGAGACGCATACTCCACTTGAGGACGTCGAAGAGTATGAACCTCTGTTCCCAGATGATGATGATGCGAAGGAAAAGAGACCTCTCTCTGCTGCCGAACGCTTCAAGCAGCGCCCAGAGATGCTTAAACACAGGTTTCCCAGCGAAGATATTTGGGAAGACACCCCTAACAGTTTGCAATTACATGCTACTGTGACCACACCGGATGTCCCTAAAGCCGAATCGACCAGCACCTTCGAAATCCCGGATCAAGAGGCATCGCGCAAAAGTCAGACTACACAGGTCGATGCTCACAAAGTTGCCTCGCATGTTCTTGAATCGAAGGGTGATCGTCAAGACGCCGCCGCGCAGAGGCCGGATACGATGAAACAACGTTTCCCCAGCAGAGATATCTGGGAAGATGCTCCTGAGAGCCAGCAGCTGGTGACGACCATTGAACCTTCCGATGGTGACGAGCTCAAGAGTCCAGACGCTTCCTCGAAACCAAGTATCCCGCCGCGTCCTCAGCGCCGTCCGGAGAGGGATGTGTCTGCCAAGTCAAGCACCTCGCCAACAGAGACTCGTAAACCACCCGTGATCCCGGACAGGCCAAAGCCTCAGATTCCGGCCCGACCCTCAAAGCCTGTGACCCAAGGGTCTTCTGAAAGCCTAACTAAGGTCACCTCAGCCGGTTCTACAGGCAACAATGAGGAATCGAGGGAAGCTCCCGCACCGCCTCCAACGAAGACAAAACCAGTCGTGCCATCTCGTCCTGTTGGAAGTAAGATTGCGGCCCTGAAAGCTGGTTTCCTCTCAGACTTGAATTCGCGCTTGCAACAGGGGCCGCAGGCACCTCGGTCATATGAGAAAAAGGAGGAAAGTGAAGCTCCAGCAGAGAAGGCGCCTCTGAGCGATGCACGCAAGGGAAGGGCTCGCGGCCCAACACGGAGAAAGCCTGCTAGTGAACCTGCGGGCACGAAGTTGCCTCCAATTCCTGAGATCAAGATCACGGAAACATGGAATGTATGGTCGGTTGGCGAAGATGGCAATCTGGTTGTCGGCGGTGCGATTAAAGGTGACATTCCGCAACCTCCCGCTACTTCCGCTTCACCTGAAGCTGCTCCATCGCTAGCCAAGAACATGGCTGGTGAGCCGATCGATCCGCAGCCGACATCTAGCAAAGAGGAGGTCTCTCCAACGACCGTGCCCGCTGAGACTTCGAAGACGACATCAGCTGAGCCTGCTCCGACATTCACTGCGGCGACTGCTGAGTCCGTTGGCACATCATCAGCTGTTGATACAGTTCCCGAACCGATAACGACAAGTACGGATGAAGCTGTCCAGGGAGCGGCGGCGGTGGAGCCGACCATCCTGCGCGATGTGCCGGAAGCATCCACTCAAGCGGCAGCCGCAGAATCTCAGGTAGACACTTCCTCCAAGTCAACACCTGAATCCGGTTCAGAGGATACGGTGGAGGACACGGCCGCTTCTGCTGATGGCAAGAAGAAGTCAGATGGTGATGTGCATCCCGTCGAGTGATCGACCTGGGTCAGTCTGATGCTTATGGAAGAAGGTGCCTGGAGGAAGACCGTTCGATGATGTTTCAATTTCTTTTAATTGGCTTGCCTTTTTCATACCAAACACACACATACATTGTGATTAATTATTTGTATATTCGGCTTCACTGTCTCTGTCCGGGGCAAAGAAAGAAAAGAAACATGAGATGAATCGCGGTAAGTCCGCATAGAAGCCAATGGCTTATCAGCTCATTTTGTATATGTATTTAGTCTAAGCATATGAGAGATTGGAAGAGACAATGGAAGGAAGTTGAAGTATCCATTGCAATCAACATATTGCTTTGTCTTACTGAAAGTAAACGGGGAAGTCTGAAAGGGGGGTTAAAAATACTGCCACGAAGGAATCTAGATAGATAGATACAATGAATCAGAATGAAGATGTTTTCATTACACAGCACATGGATGCAGGTTCTTGAACTCAGACATGTCATTATATAAGGCCTGAAACGGAAACCCCATCATTAAAGAAGCCATTCATCCATGGATCAATCCATCATGATCCTAAAAGACAGCAAGAAAAGACGAAAAAAAGACCTCCCCATCGATGACAATTCCTTAACTCCACCAATCCTAGCATTCCATCAATGTATACCATAACGTTGTATATACAATACATGAGAAAATCATCCAAGGTAGCATTAATCCCATCGTTAATCCCATCCAGTTGATACCCCCTATCAAGCAAGCCCTTGGTTGGTTCCCACACATGAAACAGCAGAATTGTAAAGGGAGATCCATGCACATGCCAATACAAGAAAAATAGTTAAGAGTCCCTGGTGCCCAAAAGTGAAACGTAAAAGCCATGCAATCTACTCTTACACATGTCGAGTAGTTCCGATCCAACCTCTGCGCCGCAACCAGTAAGTTAAATGAAATCCGTGGAGATAGAGAGAGAGAGAAGACAGGGAGAAGAAAAAGTGGCTGACGACCGTTACATGACAGCGTCGGGGTTGGCCCGCTTGACTGAGAAGATGGCGAGGCTCTCACTTTCTGAAGCTTTCAACGCCAAGTTTTGGTGTCTCGACCATCCGGTCACATGGGACACCTTCGTCGCGTCTTCGCGAAAAGAAGCTGTCGCATTCAGAGACGATCTGAGCCCATTCTGCGAGAGCCCGGCCTGCGTATTTGCTCGCGACAAGAGGAGACTTTGGTCCTTCGGTCTTGGCCGGCATGGCCACAAGCGGCGGTTGCTCCTTCGGTTGCCCATCTGCGAATGGATTTTCTTGGGTATCGCTGTTTTTGGCTTGGTCTCCAGCAGCATCGGTATCCGAGGGGTGCTCGGACGCAGTATCATCACTGGATACCTGAGTAGCAGAGCGACGGAGTTGCACATGTAATTGTGCGGCAACGGGAAGACAGGGAGTCGAGAGTCGCTTGTTCTTGCTGGGCCACTGCGGTCGGTCCATCCATTCGAGCGAGAATCGGAAGCTAAACGGCTGGTGAGGTGTTTTGGGCCGTGAAATCTCAGCTGAGCCGTTCCGACCACGACTTTGATCATCCGAGCTCTGATCGGATGTCGGTGTTCGGTCGAGAGTCGCGGTCTCTGATTCATCGGAGCTGCTGCTAGTGGGCGTTCTGTCTTCAGATTTCGAACTCGTAGAACCACCGAACATCGCTTTTAGGATGGCCCATCGCTTTTTCTGAGACGATTGAGGCTCAGATACTGACGTATCAATCTTCAAAGCACCGTGGTTCTTGTATGCCGTAGGCTGTTCGAAAGACACGGGAGGGAGCATTCGATCAAACGAAACAAACAGACTTGTCGGCGACAGTTGATTATCACACCGGATAATGATAATTCGCCGCCCCGGAGCAGGTGTACAAGGCGCAGATGAGAGGGGAGGCATGAGCCCTTCTTCGGCCTTCTTCTGAAATGCAAGGTAGTACTCCCAAATGCGCTGAAGCCTATTTAAGAGGGTCTCGTATATCGTCCTAAATCATTGTCAACGGAGGATCTGGGACGCAGGAGGCGACTGATAACTCACGAATCAAGCGGCGAGGGCTCGCCATTGAATCGAGCCACCCTCCAGCACAAAAGGCGATGGAAATAGGCGCGGACCATCGGGCTCCAGTGATTGAAATAGTGGTAGAAGAAGGTTTCGTGGAGTATTAAGCCCAAGCAAAGGTCGGATTTTCTTTCTTCTGTAGCGACCCAGGTGTTCCAAACGCTGAATAGAAATGAGAATACGCGGACTTCTGTAAGAGAATTGTGGCTCTTCATCATCTGTCGACAGACTGCAAGCCAAAACGTCCAATCAAAAAGCTCGGTTTCGATAGACCGAGCGTACCGTGTTATAATGGGAATAACTTCCTCGACGAAGTCGCACAACAGGAAACATGCATTATGATCGAACAGGGAAGTTCTACGAGCCGCGGCTTTCATGATACCACAAAAGGATTCAGCATAGAACAAACGCGCGCGATTTGGCTCCGCTGAGGACTCGGAGAGGAAGTCACGGAGAAGCATCACCAAGCGGTTCTCGGCCATGGAACGGTGACTGTTCGCAGCGCCCAAAGGAAGGGCGGAGACAGTTGCGTCAGCACCCTCAATGAAATCATCAAAGGTGATCGCCGCAACTGCATGCGAATTTTCGACAGCCTGGGGAGCCGATTGTTTATAAAGCGTATCCTCCAGAACTACGAGAAGTTGCGCATGAATTGGCAGTAATCCCGGCGCTAAGATTCGTTGAGATTTCTCCGTGCTAGCAGGGATAAAATCGGCATAGAGAATGTGGATATGTTTGACGAAGACGAAGAACAGATCTGTATCTCGGCCACACCAGCGCGAGACCCAGGGGCCTTGCCACGGAATCTGGGAAGTGCTCAGAGGAACGTCAGGCTTCCGACGTAGATACCGCACCAACGCGGCTTGCGAGTGAAAAGAAAGTGTACGCAGAGCCATCGGAAAGTTCAAAGCAAGATCTTGAACAAAAGCTCGCGTGTTTGTGCTTCTGTGAATGTCCGACTCGGAGAGAATCCGGCGAAAGACGTCGGGAGGGGTATTCCACAAACGAACGAGAATATCAGCTACTCCTGGGCAAAAACTGAATGCATAGGCGCATGCTTTCCCGCAAAAGGCAACCAGACTGGCGGGGGCATGTCTCATGGACATCCTTTCGACCACAAATGCCATCTGAGACAATAGGTTTTGTATAAAGATATTCCGGATATTGTGGTAGATTGACTCGACCAAAAAGTCCGACGCCGAAGACGACCCGTCCGAATTATCCGAGGCGGAGCTCGAAGAATGCTCCAGAGAGTTTGGCAGACTGCCGTTGGACTGCGATGATGGGAACGGAATCCTCCATTCTGGACGCGTCATGATGCCCACTATGGCTTCGAGATACACCGGTCTATCAGTCCCTGATATCGATTGGTTATTCTTGCCGTTGAGCATCTCCAGTAACCCTGTCCACCATTTGTTCAGGATATTGACTCGGCGATCCAAGTCTTCCGGTCGGAGACCCTTGCAGGAAGGGTGAAGATGATGCCGACTGAGAAACGGCAACAGAGACGATCGAATAACGTTTGCCTTGAGCGCACTCGATTTCGATTGAAATCTGGGGATGGTCAGCCATCGACTCGTTTCCGAGCCTGCATGTCCACTTACTTTTGATAGTCAGCTTCAAGCCCTCTGAAGACAACCCACAATTCATCTTTCTTCCGCGGGCGATCGATAAACCCCGAAAACACGGCGGCAGTGGCAGCAGCGGCCTTGGGCATTGGCGGAAGAACAGGAGTGCTGACATTGAGAGACGCTGCGAATCTCTCAAATGAATTCTTAGTCCGCAGCGAATGTCTGGATGGACTGTTTGGGAGGCTGGGACTCTCTTCCTGAGCGACAACTGCTGACCTAGGACGCCGTGGGCGTTTATAAAGAACCGGTCGCTTACGAGACGGCTGCTCATTGAGTGACTCGGCACTCGAATCGGAAGGAAGGGGTTTCTTTGCAGAATGAGCCTGCGGCCTTGAGGGCGACTGATCATCTCCACGAAACGGTCTCCGTTTATGAGACTTGGCGGACGGCGATGGTGATCGAGAGGATGTATTTGATCCCCAGGATTTCCGAGCCAAATTGGCTAACCGACCTGACATCGAGCGGGCCTTTGCGGGACGAGCTACAGGCTCCGGGGGTTTGGTCAATATGTTTGAAGAAGCCTGGCCTTGGAAACCGGGCCCTTCGAGTGGGGAGTTGATGGCGGCATTTGGAGGTTGGATGCCCGCAGCATTGGTCAGTTCCTCTGTGGAAAGAGTAAAACGCGAGACCGCGATGGTGGTCTTGTTCTTTGAGCGTAAGGAAGTCTGCCGCAGAATATCTTTTCCAGTGGCCACGCTTTCTTTTGATGGCGACTCTGACCTGCTGGGAAAGGTAAGATCAGAGAAAGTCCGTCTGAGACCGGGGGACCCTGGTTCGGTTGCAGACAGTTCCGGCAGATTGTTGTAGCTTGCGGCCCGAGATAAGAAGGTATTGTCGTCTCCGTCGTGACAATGCACAGTTTCGGTCGACATAGAAGTCATGGTCAAGAGCAAGAATCCTGACTAGATGTTGACGAGGGAAGAGAACGAGAAAGATGCGCGTCTCTCCCGTATTGCGTGGTGAGTTATGGTATTATCTGTGTTGGAGAGACCAGCTCCTCCATGCACGATAGCGTCCGCGTCAAGATCAGAACATGTAGTAGAAGGCTTCCTGCATTGGATGCTTCGTCAAAGCGAGCGTCGAGTGATTGATTGGGATCGAAGACGTGCGGAGAACGATTGTTTGGCAGAGATCCCAGGTTGGCAAGAAAGGTCAAGCGAGTGCGCGAAGCAACAAGGAGGTGGATTCTTTGACTCCTTGATTGTGAACGTAAACGATTGCCCTACTCCCCAATGCAATCGAGGGGGAAAACAAAGCAACAAACGAGGACGACCCGAGTATGGTTATCGACGCGGATTTTCGATTGAAAGGTTGAACCGATGGATCGCCGGGAGAATGGGTCCAGGGAAGCGCAAAACGACGGAATCGAGGTTATAACGAGGGACGGCTATGTTGAAGCACGGTGGGGTTGCACGGGTGACTTTTCAGAACAAGGAAGAGAGAGGGAGAGAAGAGAAGTACACAGGGAAAGCGAGGGCGAAAGAGGAGGTAAGAAGAAGCGAGAGATAGTGAAGTGAAAGGGAGTACGAAGTGAGTACAGGAGAGGGGAATTCCAAGGGCACTTGACCTGGCGATGAGGAGAGGGAGGAACAGCAGTGAGTGTTGTCTCAGCTTCTCAGCTGCTGCTCCGTCGGACTCGGTGATTACAGTATTATTGTGTCCGATAAGGTATCAAGCAACATGAATAATTAATAATAATAGCTCCTTGTAGAGAAGAAGAAAGAAATCGGCGAATGATATTCCAAACAGAGCGAGCGAGAAAGCAAGAGGAAGAAAGCTATAATTCGACTAGTAATTTATTAATATCACACTGGTCATAGTAATCCATAGCTTTCCCGCAAGGCAAATGAAGGAAATCATGAGAATGAGATACTACTATTACTGTGGCTGTTGGGCTGAATCATTGATCCACAGCCTTCGGTACCTAATGGTGCGTAACTACTGTACCTCCCGACGTAGTTCCGCTCGTTTTGCGTACCTGTTTTTACTGCCCTCTCGGGATCTCAGGGACCCGAAGCGCGGATTCGCCGGCGTAGAGTGTACTAAAATGATACGATGCTACTAATACGGACTATGCGCTATGTGACTCGACATTCTTACGGCATAATTACGGCATAGGCTGAGTTTTGGGCGCAAGCGGGGCTCGTATGATTATCGAGGACAGTATTTAGGGACCACGTCCCTCTATACCTGTTTACAGATCTAATAGACGAAATCCGTGGTTGTCCACAGAAAATGGTCAGCTCTATTATACTGTATGAACAACCTGCACAGATGAACAGCAGATGCTGCGCTGTACTGTACTGTTCAAGGAAAAGAGGGCGACATTCCTGATAAAAAACCAATAGCCAAATAGAGTTCCGGATCTTTGTAAATGGACTGAAATTTGAGGCTGGTTGGGCCAGGACTCGATGGCGTGGGTTTGACGAGAAGCTCAGCAATGGGTGAGGTCCTTAGCACAGAGTTGCGAAAATGAGATAATAGTGCAGGGAAAATAATGAGTTTAGAAAATGAGGCAATTTTGGACTATTTCTCTGCCATTTTTCTTTGGTTGATAAATGTCTCTTTTCAATTGATATCATTACACGATGACCTAGCTAGTGGTTTTATTGCCCCTACAAGTTGACCTGTCAGAGCACAACGCCCTTGCTGTTTCCACCATTGGCATTCAATTGGGCAAATGCGGGATAGATTTGAGAGTTGTTCTTTAATTCTCAAGACAGCATCCATGGTCCATTATTGATAATTATCATGCCTAACAGAAGAATTCAAGCAGTGCTCTGCTTATGTGTAGTGTACACACTAATTAACTCTGCACTAGGAAGAATGGACACAGACACGCACAGGAGATCATCTCCCTATGTAGCAATCCCAAAGTTCCAGTATCTTCCCAGGATGTTGCTCTATTTTATCCCTTCCATCCGGCAATGTTCCTGTGCTTTGAGGATCAAGCCTACTGTGTGGACTGGTGAAAGATGATGTGGATATTCTATTGCATTCTGCGGCAATCATCACGCCCTATGGAGATCCCACCTCCACATCTGGGCCTGCATCTTTTCCCTGTGCCAGAACATTCTGACATTACAAGCTGCTATCTCAGTCTGAATATGCGCTAGCTTTGCAGATCTGTCACGTCTTCACTACTGCAGTCCTTTCATATGTCTTGAAAAATCCATTTTTCTCTACCACCACGTCTCGGAATCATTCCTGACACTCAAGTGAGATGCTGATAAGTCACCCCACATGTTCCAAGCACTGCTGCTGCAGCAACTTGATCCCTACAGCAGTTACCTACATCTATGCACATGCAGTACACATGAACAGTACGTAAGTGCCATGGTCTTCCTTTCCCATAAGCCAATGAGCATCCTGAGGATACGTTGCCGCGTACTGAACCGTGGTCAGTCTAGTTGGCAATAATCTCATGAATGACCCTCTTTCCAGTTCCTTTTCGAATCCAAGCTATCTGCATGATGGAGCAATGATGGAACACATGATTGAATTACACAGCAGTATGTTCTGACTTGGTCACTATGTACTCGAAGTGCAAATACTTTCAAGGATGGATCCCAGAGACATATTGAAACTGGATTGTCACGTGCAGATGATGTCGACAGGCAAGCTCGTCATGCTGGCTACGCATTTCTCACACTGGCGTTCCTTATAGGTCGAGTATCGACGGTCAGGATAACCTTGTAAAAAGAGTCCTCTCTTTGTCGCATGGAGAAATCCGATGTTGGAAAGCCCGGTAGTTGGAGAACGAATGGGTTCAGATGTTCGAAGTAATTTAATTTACAAGCTTCTCAGGACACGATAAGACACCATTTTTAGGCCATCTCTATTGCTCATAAGTCCCAAAATTCCCCGGTGATGCCGAAATCTAGTGAGCGGCAGGGGTCTCTTCCTCCTCCTCCTCGAACCAGCTCTCCTCAACAGGAGCAGCCTCTCCGCTGGCAGCCTGGCCCTCGACCTCAACCTCCTGGGTCTCGTATGCCTTCAACTCGTTGGCAAGGTTGGCCTCCTCGGGGGACGGAGGGGGTTTGGGAACGCTGAACTTCTGAACGTGGGCCTCGGCGTCACCGGGCTTGACGGGGGCAGGCTTGTAGGCGCGGAGTTCACGAAGGTACAACTCCTGGACAGGATCCGCTGCAGGCAAGATATCAGAACCAATTCCAATTGATGTCTAAGGTTATACCACTGTGACATGGCAGAGCTGGGGATATCACATACCCTGACGGATGGCGGATGTCAGGAAGGTTCGGCGAGCGACAGAAACCTGTTGCCGTGTGGCGCGGGAGAGCAAAGAGCGCTGCATTTCGTCAGCATACCGGTCAATGGCAGATTGGAAGAGACGCTCGAGCGCTCACCGATGCTCTGAGGGACTGGGACATCATCGTGGCGGGGTTGTGGACGAGGGGAACTCGATTTGATGCTGGAGAATTGCTTTCTATCCGTGAACTTCACCTGTAGATGAGGTTCAATGTTTCTCTCGGGGCTGGTCGGTCTTGGCGCTCCCTCGGCTGAGTCAGCATGCTGCGGCTCAAAACGGTGCAGTCACGTGTATCTAAGCATGAATAATCAAAGACCGTCAACGGACCTCGAAGTTTTCGCCTCTTCTCTCTTTGTCTTCCAACTTCTCCCAGCCACACGAGGGACACCCTCGACCCTTTCTCTCTTTGAAAGAGCCTCTTGTCCTTGGAACCAGGCACTCGGCGTTGCTTTGCTCTTCACAATCGTTCGAACTCGAACTCGAACTCGGAAATCGCTTGCAGCGGCTGCCTGTCAGGTTCTGCGACCCTTTTCGTGAGATTCGTTCTTACGGAGACCTTGACTGGTTCATCGCGGTCGGACAAGTCTGGCTTTGAGGCTTCGTGATTCTGTGAAGGCGCTCTACTCGCGGTGCTATTTCACAGGTCTGGGACCTCATCTTGGAAAGGTAAAGCATCGATCGACTCAATCACCCCTTCAAAAGAGTTCAGATGAAGTTCTCAGTGGCGGGGCAGTTGTGAGATGATGCTACCCTTCTACTTCTTCTCCAAGACCTCTTTGAAAGATTCCCGCTACATGGCAATGTGAACTTTCATTTGGTTGCAATGCTAACATGGCTACGAAAAAGGCAGTAGCGCGGAGACCTGACTTTCAAAGATACTGTTAGACTCGAAGTGCTTCACAGCTGTCCTTTCCGTTTCTGTCGCTACTGAATAATCCGCCCGCTTGCGTGGTTTTTCTCTGCGACGAAATACAGCCGCCAACCTGTATTCGCCACTGTTCATTCGTTTCTGTGCGCGCCAGCATAATCTTACCGTTACCCCTAAGAAGATCGCAAAGCGACATCGAGAGCGCTTTCACTCAGTGAGAAAGGGAACAAGAATGGCAACAGTCACGCAGGCAGCGCGGACAGAGCCAGGCACATGGAAGAAGAACCTGTCGGCTCACCTCATCTGTCCTGAGTGCAAGGAGGTTCCTCCCAACCTGGAATTTCCGGACTCGCATGAGACGGTTTGCGGCTCCTGCGGACTAGTTCTGGCGGATCGAGAGATTGACATGCATTCGGAATGGCGTACCTTTTCCAACGACGATCAGAACAATGACGACCCGTCGCGTGTCGGAGACACCGTCAACCCCCTGCTGAATGGCGACCAGCTTGAGACCCAGATTGCGAGCGGAGCCACTGGTCGAGCTCGTGAGCTGTACCGCGCGCAGAATAAGCAGTCGAGTGAGAAGACGAACAAGTCGCTGCTGGCAGCATACAAGGAAATCGGTGCTCTATGCGATGGTTTCAACATTCAGAAGAATGTCGCGGATACAGCCAAGTATCTGTTCAAGATTGTCGATGATGCGAAAGCATTCAAGGGCAAGTCACAAGATGTCATCATCGCTGGGTGCATCTTCATCGCTTGCCGCCAGTGCAAGGTGCCTCGAACTTTCACCGAGATATTCGCCGTCACAAAGGTCTCGAGGAAGGAAATCGGGAGGATCTACAAGGCTCTGGAGAAATTCTTCACAGCTCAAAACCTTGAACGCATCAATAACGTTGTGTCGAATGGAGGTGTCCCCGATCCCAACGATACTTACACGGCGACGACGTCGACCAAGCCTAGCGACCTTTGCAATCGTTTCTGCAACCTTCTCGATCTGCCGTATCAAGTCACCAGCGTTTCCTCTGCGCTCTCTGACCGTGTTACAACGATGGGCGATCTTGCTGGACGATCTCCACTTTCCATTGTCGCAGCCTGCATTTACATGGCATCATACCTGATGGGCCATCAAAAGACTGCCAAAGAGATCTCACAGGTGGCTCATGTCAGCGATGGGACAATCCGCGGCGCTTACAAGCAGCTCTACGCTGAGAGGGAAAGACTGATCGATCCTGAGTGGATCAAGGATGGAAAGGGTGATATGAAGAACCTTCCCGCTAGTTGAAGGACATGTCTGGTTTCTGGCTTTCAAGCTGCGTTCTACGGATTCTTTTACCACCTTACGGTTCCCACCCCTTCTACACCGCGAAAGCGATCGGGTACGCATTTGTGGGACAGAATGATGTGTGGGCAGGTAGAAGTACCGCCCGACGAAGCATAATGTTCTCAGATTGGCTGATGGAAATGGAAAAGTGGTCATACCCTCGTGCTTCATTTGACACGATATATTTTCTATTCTACTGTTTTCAGTCGCAAAGACATCCGCTGCGAAGCATTCTAAGACCATCGTTTTTCATGGTCATACATCATCATCATTCACATAGATTGACAATCTAATGTTATTCTAAACGATTAGTTCTAGCTCCAATGGGACAAGTAATGAAAATGATCTATTTGGCTATCCTTTAGCTTGTTGGTGCCGTTAGATGTCGTTCTATTATGAGTTTGTAGGATAATAATAATATTATTATATATAGGCTTCTTATTACTTCCGCGGCCAACATGCTAAAATGACCGACGCACTCGACTCAGTCGTAAGCTCTGGGACTTGACGCTTCTCCCAGATGGGCTGTTTGGAGAAATGACAAGTCTCCGTGTAGAATGTCCAGCAGATAGACCATGGCTTCGCGTTGAAGAACTCTCCGTCTGGGGTTGATGTGTCTTCACTCTTGGCCGACGATGAGGATAGAGAATAAATACATACATACGTTTAGAGGCAGGACAGGCCGAGGATCTCAATCTGGAACCTTACGAAAACCTGACCGCGAATGACGAAAAGTATCGTTCAGAAGTGCATGTATGTGATTCAGTCAATTCTATACAAAACGACAAAGGCCGAATACCCAGCTGATGGAGATGTGGACAGATCAATAGAAACAACAAATGAGATGCATGGAGAAGTCATCCAGGTGATGATATAAGAAACACAAATGCAAATGCCAAGGGGCTGGGAATTGCGCCAGATGATTCCAACCAACAAGTTTGATAGAGACGGAGAAACAGACATGGTATGACATATGTACTTTGCCACATAATACGCAAAAGCGCCAGCTGAATAGCGCTGGATATAGAAGATAGCCGACATTGATGTATACATCAAGAAGAACAATGGAGAAATGGGACAATGAATGGGGTACTTGTCATTTGGATAACGGACACAGATGGCCACAGTTAAAATGGTAGGTAGGCGGAGTTTGAGGGAAAAGGTGTTCAAGAGAACGAGGAGGTTGAAGAAGAAACCAAAAATTTGAGGCTTATAAATGACTATTGAATAGAGAACAAAGAGGTATAAGGGGTATCCTTCAGTGGAGCAGCCTCTTGCTCGCTTGGGAGAGAATGTCTGAGACGCGGTCAATCCAGACCTGCGTCTCCTTCCAGTCGCCTGAATCAATGGAGTCACGAATGGCAGGGAAAAACGCCTCGTCATAGCCAGACCAAGCCTGAGGCCCAAAGATGACATGTTTAAACTGGGTGCGGTTGGGGACCTTTTATTAAAAAAACTCTGATTAGCGTGTATTCTTCCGGAGATGTCAGTTGTGTGACTTACACCACCGCCTTCTTCGAGGTCCAGAAGATTCGTTTCAAAATTGGCCATGCGAGAATTGAAATTCAGGCGCTGGATCGCCATGATGTTGTTTTCGAAGCCCCCGGAGCCCCACACAGCGTCATGCCACACCTGATTCCATGAATGGAACTCGGCTGCATTGTTTCGAAATTCTGCAGCAGCGTCATACAAGGATTTGATGTTGACATAGGTGTCCGGATCGGGACTTCCTGCAGGAGGCTCAGTGACGATAGGAACGTTCTTCGACTTGGCATAATCCTCCAAGTCAGCAACATAGCTTGTCACATAGTTGGCGTAAGCTTCCATATCGAATGGCAGAATTGGGTTGTCTGCAACTTCAAGGAGTAGTAAACCCCAGAATTGGCCAAGGATCTTGTGATACTCGAAAGTCGGGTCTCCAAAACTTGCCATCCAGCCCCAGTTCTCGTAGCAACTATGGTAAGGATAAGCTTCGCCCACGAAGCCAAAGTCGATGCTGGATGTTCCTGAAATGTCCTGGAACGCGACATAATCGCTTCCTGCGCCTAATCCAGCCAGCTTCGTCCCCTTGCCTTCCCATATCTCTTTCAACGTCTGATTCGCAAACGGATCGGATATGCGACCCAAGAGCTGCATAACGACGCGTTCAAAGAGCGGGGAGGCTGATACACGAAATTCCGTACCGCTAACGCCAACATCAACATTGAGGTAGGCGTATGCGTTTGCACGGAGTGCTTCCACTCGACTCTCGACGTGCTCTGTCGAGCCAATGAGATTGTACTCTTCTCCATCCCAGCTCGCGAACTCAATCGTTCGTAAGGGGCGCCAGCCATAAGTGAGAAGCTCTCCAAAAACACGGACGACCTCAAGGAAGACGGCGGTGCCGCTGCCTGGATCAGCGCTTCCCATACACCACGAGTCGCGATGATTGCCGACAATAATCTTCTTCTCAGGCTGCTCCAAGCCGATGATTCTTCCTAGCACATTGTAGATCGGCTGCCTCTCCACTTCGTCTTGTAAATTCACGAGGTTGACTTTCGGAGAGTTTGCATCACCGGTCCACCACTGTTCCACATCAGGTACTCCACCAACCCATTCAGAAGGAACCTCAAAACCGTGACCCTTGAGAACCTGCAAGAGTCTTTGTGCGTCGTGCCAGGCGATTGGTAAACTAGGGATGCTGTTCAAGCCAGCACTCTCTTCAGGTTTTAGTCTCCTACTCTCCTCCGGTGTTGAGGCAAATCCTGGACTCAAAACATCACCGACCACCCAAGACATCAGACTAACCGCACCGCGCTGTACCCCATCCGCCGGCATATATCGGCCATCAGGGTAAGCTAGGCCTAGGACGAAACCGTCGTCCGATGGATCAGAATAGATGATACAACCAGCCGCACCTGCAAGCTCGGCAGCTTTGACCTTCAGCGCGCGATCTGTCTCAGTGCCGTAATAACGGACCAAGGCTATGGCGCCTTGCAACGATACACCGCGATCCGCTAGAAGCTTGAAATCCTCGCGAGACCCGTAGTTCGCGTAGACAAGATGACCCGTTACATTGCCCGATTTTGAATGCCCATGAAATACCGGTGTCTGCTCGTCCTTCTCCTCGAGTGAAGCCTCCCATGCCAGATCCGGCGGATCGACGATGGCGACCCTTCTGCCATCGTTCCTGGGGTAATTCAGATATACTTGAAACTCCTCCATCACCACTTCATCCAGGCCGGCGGCTTTAAATTCTTGCTCGATCCACTCGGCGAGCACAAAGCTTCCCTCCGTGCCGGCCATATGCGGGAAGTTCGTGACCTTCTTCAAATTCTCGGCGATCCGCGATTTGTTGATATGTCCCTGGATGAAATTCTCGACGGACGTTGCGCTGAACGATTGTCCCATAGTTAATCGACCGTTCATGGAGAATATATCCGAAACGAAGAAAATGTACACAAGGAGGAGGACCAGCACCAGGCCAACCAGACGTAATAGGATGACGCATCCGTGGCTGCGCAGCCGCGATTGAGATCGATTCAAATTGATAGTAAATTTGAAGCTCGGTAGATATTTTCGAAAGGGAAGGTGAATTGCGGAGAGGGTTCGAGTGAAGTTGGTGAATTGCTTTGAAAATCGATGCCCCAGGTGGGATCGAGACCGTCCTGACGACTCCTGACCGGCATCCTCCACGTCCAGCTGATGGAGCTCCCTTTGTAATTCTTCCAGTGACTCCCTGGCCGAGTTTGGTGCTGACGAAGCCAGGTAATCTAGGCTTGACCTGGCGGATTCAACTGTTGGCGGTTGATAACCGTCAGGCCGGGGCCGCGAGTCTCCGCTGCCACTGGCAGCATTTCCATGGCGAAGCAACCCCTGTCTTTCTGCATCATCGCTTATCTCTTCGGGCCCAAGGTGAGATCTGGATGAAGCCGGCCGGGAGGAGATGGCTTCTTCATATGTGGGAATCGGTAGGGATTCGTATTGAAACTTGATGTCGCCCATGGCGGATGGTGCGGAGCTCCAAAGAGCCCTGTAAGATTGATATCGTCAACGACTCTGAAACAAGCGGGATCATGTTCTGGAAAGGAAAGGAGCGACACGGCCAGACATGCCGTCAAATCAAGAATAAACTAGGGAGATGAATGAAAGATCGGAGCAGGTTAGTCGGAGTAGTGAAAGATGACGAGGCGAAAAGGAGTGTCTGCATTACAGCTAAAAGCATACGCGACGTTCCCTCAAAGTCCCCGGGACGGGCTGTCCCGAACTGCGTGGCACGGTCGCTTGGCAGAAGATTCGTCTTTCTGACAGGAATATTGTAACACCTTCGACGCCTTTTCCACCTCCTCAACAGAGATCTGCGATCAGAAATCGTGGGCTCTTTGAATTCCAGGACGTCTCAGACGTATCGGCCCGAATTTCACAAACAAAAGCTGCGAATCCTCTGGCCGGATATCATTGCCTGTCCAGATATCCACGGACATATACTGATCTTAACCCCGCTCTGTGCTTTACAATTCTTCCTCGAGAGGATAAGCAGTCAATAGTCTAATTCCCTCTCTCACATCAGACATCATGATCTTCTACTCCGTATTATCGTTCGATTTTATAAGAAAAATCTCACCCGAGAGCTGAGCAAAGTACGCCATTTTCGATCATGGTCAATATCTGCGCAGGGACACTAATGTATTCTCTCCTGGTCCTTCAATCATCTCGATCAGAATACATGCATGAGCTTGTGACAAGAGTAAGGTCCTCCTCTGAAAGCTGCTTGAATTCTTGATCATATGAGCTCAACTATTGTCACATCTCTATATCGTCCGCGCAACTCCACAGGAGCATTGACATCTTCTGGGAACAGTGGACATAAATAATTCTTCCGTTGATGGAATCTCAAAAAGAGGCATGTTCCGAGGATGGAATTGGTGCCCAGAACATCTCTGAGAAACCGGCTTAGGTGCTCTCCCAAGCAGTGGTGACTTCCAGCGAGACATGGCATTCCTATATGCTCTTTGCCTTGGAGAAAATGCTACAGTGAGCTGGAGAGCTGGAGGAGATCAGGTTCTGGGCACGTGAGCTCTTACAGACATTTCAGCAATCTATTGAAATACTCCATTAACTAGTCGGATTTAATCCATGGATGGAGGCCTCGGTATATGCTGCACCATACATTTTACTATTAATACCTAGGTATTGAGCTCGAAGCCACACAACCACCATCATAGACAGTTTGGACGACTATAATATATAAGCTTATCATCACAAGTACTCCGTACCGAGTACATAAGATGCTTGAGGCGGTGGTGAATGTCTTCGATTATTCTCCGTTCAGGCACCACCTCATGACAGCGTTTGGTGATACGTCGTGTAAGGGGCTAAAGTTTACTGGGGTTAAGGGGAAGCAAATTAAATGCATTGATTCGACGGCTGCACCGCCGACACACACTCAGGATAAGTTAAATATTTTGTTGAATGGATGCCTTGACCAGTAGACTGACTGATAGATACATCTTACTTTTCGCCTCCTACTCCTTATCTCCATTATTCAATTACTCTCTGGACAATAAGGAGCTGTTGAGTGAGGAGTAAGTCAGTCCCGCCATAGCACTGTCTAATTATTGTTCCTGAACATGAATGGAATTTTTTGCCTTCCCGCCCACTAACCGTTGGAACCCCTCGAACTAGCAGGATCCATTTCACCTGTTCGAACTTCTGTCCCCTTTGAAAGCTCCAACTTGTCGCCGTGTCTTTTTTAATTAAAGATTCGGCCGTATCCTCTTCTTTCTCTCCTTCGAGATCTTACCTTCTTTACGACTATCCCTCGACTCTCTCCAGTCTCTACGTTGCGGCCCGTTGCATTGCGCGTCCTTTGTTTTCTGACCCCCCCGATATCGTCCCCCCTAATCCCCATTGCCACCATGTCTGCCCGTCCTCAGAACATCGGTATTAAGGCCATCGAGGTCTACTTCCCCAGCCAGGTAGGTAGTCGTTCTATATGCAATTGGATCCGTCAAACGACCGGCATGGATCTTCTGCGATGTCATTGGGATGCTAACCCACCGATAGTGTGTTGACCAGGCTGAGCTGGAGAAGTTCGATGGCGTGAGTGAAGGTAAATACACAATTGGTCTGGGACAGACCAAGATGAGCTTCTGTGATGACCGTGAAGGTAAATTGCACCACCTGTTAGCTCTGCATCTTTTGTAATGCCACGCTTGCTGACTTTCTTCGCTGCTGTAGATATCTACTCGATCGCCTTGACCACGCTCTCCTCCCTCCTCCAAAAGTACAACATCGACCCCAAGTCTATCGGACGGTTGGAGGTCGGCACTGAGACGCTCCTAGACAAGTCCAAGTCCGTCAAGACCGTTCTGATGCAACTGTTTGTTCCCCATGGAAATACCAACATCGAGGGTGTTGACACCGTCAACGCTTGCTATGGAGGCACCAACGCTGTTTTTAACAGCATCAATTGGATTGAATCCTCTGCTTGGGATGGCAGAGATGCCATCGTCGTGTGCGGCGACATTGCTCTGTACGCCAAGGGTGCTGCCCGCCCAACTGGTGGTGCTGGCTGCGTCGCTATGCTTATCGGCCCTGATGCCCCAATTGTCTTCGAGCCTGGTCTCCGCGGCACCTACATTACCCACGCCTATGACTTCTTCAAGCCCGATCTCACTAGCGAGTACCCCGTTGTTGACGGCCAGTTCTCTCTCAAGTGCTACACCGAAGCCGTTGATGCCTGCTACAAGGCCTATGGTGCCCGTGAGCAAGCCCTGAAGGGAAAGACCCAGAATGGAACGAACGGTGTTGAGCACACCGACGAGTCCAAGACACCTTTGGACCGTTTTGACTACTTCCTGTTCCACGCACCGACATGCAAGCTGGTGCAGAAGTCCTACGGCCGCATGCTCTACAACGACTACCTGGCCAACCCATCTCACCCTGCTTTTGCCGAGATCCCCTCTGAACTGCGCGACTTGGATTACGACAAGTCTCTGACCGATAAGTCCGTTGAGAAGGCTTTCATGGGTCTGACCAAGAAGCGCTTCAACGAGCGCGTGAAGCCCGGTCTCGAAGTCGCCACCATGTGTGGTAACATGTACACTGCTACTGTCTACGCTGGTTTGACCAGCTTGCTCACAAACGTGTCCTTCGACCCTAGCCAGCCCAAACGCGTTGGTATTTTCAGTTACGGAAGCGGTCTTGCCAGCTCCATGTTCAGCATGAAGATCGTTGGTGATGTCACTTTCATGGTCGAGAAGCTGAACCTTCACGCCCGCCTGAACGCCAGAACTACTCTGCCTCCTCAGGCATACGATGATGTAAGTGCTCGTCGCTCCCTAGTCTTTTCATATAGCGTACAGATTTGACTAACTTGATTTCAAAGATGTGCGTCCTGCGTGAGCATGCTCACCTGCAGAAGAACTTCAAGCCCACCGGCAACCCCGAGACATTGTTCCCGGGTACCTACTACCTGATCGAGGTTGACGACATGTTCCGCAGAAAGTACGCGATCAAGGCGTAAAATCTTTTATCTATCCGGGTTCTACGGTCTTTCGAATTGGCTTCTTTGGACATGATCTTTTCCTAGACGGTTCATTAGATCCCCTGGAATGTCTCTTCATTTACTATCTTCCGCGTTGCGAATAGAGGAAGCGTACAGTGGACGATCCTGCAGCGGTCTTGCGTGACCCTTTCCCGGTTATGAGAGCAATTGACGTCAGTTTGCCGGAAGACGGAATGGTATTTAGACAAGGCGGCGCTGGAAGAGCATTCATTCGGGTTCATGGGCAGATTCATATATACTTATAATTAATTCATTTAATTTGGCTATTCTTCCGCACCATGTGTGAAAGTGATGGTGCGATTCTTCTAACCGGAATGTGAGACAATGTCCAGATACGATAATTCTTCCCATCATTTTCGACCTTCCCATTAGCCAGCTTGCTGACCGCCAGCTGAGTTCGTTTTCAAGTTTGGCTCTCTTCGCTGTGCGTGGTGCAACGAGGGGCTTACCGAGTTCAGATCCAAAGGTAGATACTTCTTGGAGAACGAGCTTTCATTGTTGTGTCACGCTTCTAGGCGGCTGAAACGATAGTCCAGAGAGGATGGGTGCCCAAGGAGACGACTAAGAAGATACTGTAAACTCGATTTGCATGCAAAACGCGTTCTTGGGATAAACTCCATCGATTCACGCGTTCGACAGCGGTGTAGAATTGAATCTTTTCTTTTTGCATCTGGCTGAGAAGTAGACTCTGGATAATGAGTCAGAACTTTCCAATCTGAAACGTTGAAACAACAGACAGCCCAATCACGCATTGACGACCGCACGGGGAGATGCTTGTCGTGTATGTCGAGTGCATCAACAGAGTTCTCTACTTCCTGCTTCTCGACGTATGACAAGTTACAAACGCCCAGATCGATCGTCTCTTTATTTCCATTGACTCACGCGTCAGGCCGTTGCCCGCTATTTTCACTCTATCCAATACGAGTCGTCCGATGGCAGAAATCTTCCACGACATGATGGTTTAACCGTTTCATAGGCAGGAATCCGCGAATTCGGAGCACTGTCGATGCTTTCTGGGCATGCCCAGCATGAACCACTCAGCAAGCGTGACGCCGACTTCGATGGTCGGCGCGTACTGCGACCCAACGCTAGGGTCTGAAGGTATCCTCAACCACCTTTAGACTGGATCTGACCAAAGCAGAATGGATCTGAAACTATCGCAGCCGCTGTCCTGTACCAATCTTCGTCTGTACAAACCGCCGTACTCGTCGCGTTACCAGCTGCTCCCACTCCTTGATTGTCTGTCCGGTCTAGGAGGTCATGGATATGGTTACCATCTCTCCGGCGCACGCACCTGTCCGGTTCGTGGACAATTCGTGTCGTTTTCCTCTAGATACACAATTTGCCGCCGGTCGACTGACGATCCATAGGCGACTCGCTCATTGTGAGGTCCTTCATTAACCCTTACTCAGAATAGCACAAAACACCTGTTGCCGAATTTAGAACTTCAGTCTTGGGACGAACTACGCCGAAGATGGAAGAACTGATGTCTAATATGGAAACTGCAGAAGTGACGAAGATGCAAAATATAGCAACATCTTGACGCGCGACTGATAGGATGAAACGCCACTGCCTCCCGACTGTCTATACTCGGTCCGAGCTTCGTGTCTATCGCGCAACACCAGGGTATCGGGACTTTCGCGTGTTTGGGGTTCCTTCGCGAACTCCCCATCCTTGAAGAACAGGACAAGCTATTTTGGCGTCAGGATGGAGCTCTCTCCATGTTTCATGTTATCCCGTTTTGCATTTGTCCTAAGGTTGCGTTTCTTTCCTGGATAATTTTGGAGTCACGGCCTGGGAGCATTTAATATCCAAGCATTTGTCCCTTTCGAACATGAATTGTATCTCTCCATCTAATCAGCAAAAGTTCTTTCTTTACCTTCTGTACCAATAATGCAGTCAATGGATCTCGTCTGATATTGGACTCGAACAAAGTGTGTTTTGATTCTATACCCTTGGTTGCATCAAGTCATTTGGCAGATCAATCTGCTTGCGCATTGTGGGAAGCTGGACCTCCCAACAGTAATTACACCTACCTCTCGCATCTTGAGAACCAGCTCCTCTTGGCTTCATCTGTTGCTTCTTTACCAGTAAGTCTTGACATCCCCTACTATTGTCTGGTGCAGGTCACTGCGCCATGCTGTGAACGTGCTCTGATGCCCCTCTTAGCAGCCTCATGTCTCTGGATTACTCCCACTACAGGCCAAGCACGCCTCCTGGTGCCCAATTGGAAGAGTTAACGTGCAGTGGGCACAGCCGGAATACGTCAGATTCCTCTGTGTACTCCAACGATTCCTCTCCATGGTCTGTAGTTACAGCCTCCACGAGTCCGGGCACGCCTCCCCGACATCATCACGGTCCTGCTCTTCTACCAAAGATTAGACCGCAGGATATTGTAATCGAGCCAGTGTCTGCAGGCGGACCACTGCGTCATCGTCGTGTTCTTTCCAATACTCGAAACCCGCCAGGGTTTGTACCATACCCCGCCAGTCGCCCACCAGTCCAGCGGAATGTGATCGATCCTGCGGATTGCCTCAGTCTCATTTCTCCAATCTCTACCTCAGCCTCGATGCTTGGCTCCTGCAGCAGTTCTACCTTGTCATCTCCAGTAAGCATCACGCCGTCTCACAAGCGCAATGTTTCCGGTGGACATTCCCGTTCAGGTTCCGCCTCCAGCATTGACGAAGCGACGTTGAGTCGGTATGGCTATCCTACTTACCGGCAGCTTCCGAAGTACATCTCCCAGCCACAGGGCTCGGCCACGGTACCTGCGACCCCGAGTATCTTAATATGTCCGTCTCCTTATGCACAGCCAAGTGCCGTTGACATCTCTCAGCGCTTTCAAGTTCAGTCTCAGAATCAAGGCTCTTCTGTTATCAGCAATCCGCGATACGGCCATGTTCGGACTCCGAGTAGCCCAATCTCTCCTGCTAGCATCATCAACCAAGCTGATGAAGTGGCCCCGCCGTCAACAACCCTCCTTGCGTATCTGACAGGACCGACCCAAGCAATCAATCTGGTCCGGAACGTGAGCATTGTTCCCACCAGGGGCCTCCACGACTACTTCTGGTGGGACATTCGCAACCTTCGAAGCTGGACTTCGTTTTCCCTTTCCACATTCAATTCCATCAGTGGACTCACGAAGCTCCTGAAGACCGAGATATCTTCGCTTCTGACGCCACCTGCCGTGGTTCCAGTCTCTCGCCTCTCTCCGGAGTCTGAGACCGGGCTCGTCAATCTCATCCGTGACATCTACGCGCCACGTGTCAATGCTGCCTTGGCTGTATCCCAGGGTCCAGACCATCTTACTCTCTACCCTGCCCCAGATGTACGCACTGCCAGCAATAGAAACTGCGGAGCACCCCACTACCTTGCGAACTACGCCTCAGACACGGAGCGCACAAGCTCCGGGTTGCCCCGCGGTCGACTGGTGGGTATTGTCAAGAGCTTCGATCGCTGGAATACCGGCATGCGCAACGAGGCTCCACACCGGCGAGTAGAGTATCTCAACGGGCTAGCCCATCTGCAGCGATGCATGCGTGAGCACTCATGTCGCTACGGGTTCATCATGACGGAGATCGAGCTCGTGTGTGTCCGCGCCGGCTGCGACGAAGGGGACGACGTGCCGTACTTCGGTTTCTTGGAACTTGCTCCGCCGATCCCGACCAAGACGTGTTCCAGCGGGTTCGATACGAACCCCGAACGGAGGGTGACGGAGTCCGCGCAGTTGCACTCCCCTGCGCCGTCTAGCGATTCCTCTCGCAGCGTCACTCCCGCAGACGACTGCTCTATGGCAGTATCGGAGGAGTCGGAGGGACTCAACGTCCCCATGACTGCCAGTCTGGCTCTGTACTTCTTGCTAATGCTTTCGAAATCCGTCCCGTTGCCCTCTCAGCCATCTGCCCACTTAAATGTCGGTGGACCCGGTGCGTTGACTCGACAACGCGTTCTCCCCGAAGGCAAGGACAAATGGATCCCCGAGCCGCAGATCGGGGAGCGCAGGGATGCGAAAAGAGTGCGAGGCTGGGTGTGGCCGCAGGATGCCTGGCATAGACGAGAGGGTGGTGGCGTGGCCCGATCCAAGGCCAATGCGGCCGAATCCAAAACGAAGAAGTGGCACAAGTAAAGAGGTTCAACCCTGCTTTTTTTGCTTCCGAGTATCTGTTTGCTGTTCTGTCAATCATAATGTAATGTTTCTGTACTGTCTTTGTATCTCTATCAGGGTTCGTTGGCAACAATTGGGAAGTTTAGAGGCGATTTATCTACATCTCTCTCTTTTTCAAACTCGCAGCTTAGCATTGCGTTCTTCCTGGCATTTGCTCTCGTGTCGTTGTCTGTTCTGCCTGACTCTTACGATGCATTGAAGGCGCGAAGAACTGCATACTGCTGGAGTGAAGGGGGGTTGTCTCTTTCAGAAGAGTTCCGATCAGATGATTCTGTTTCCAATCCTGGTTCTATTCAACTGTCGTTACATGCACACATTGTCAGGGTTCGCTTCAGTGCCTTTTATTGTTCGAGCTGGACTCGAGAAATACTACTGGAGATAATGTGAAAGTTTCGCTTATTCTCATCAGCGCAGAGCAAAGCTGGAAGTAAATCTACATAGTATGTATTTGTGTCGATTCCAGATGCCATCTCACGAGGTGAGGAGGCAGGTTTGTCTTCCCAGAGTACCAACCTTCGCAGCCCTGAAAACAGACCCAATAAATAATATAGGTCGTCTAGTCATGCCGTGAGTATCCAATAAGTTAATGGTTATCCTGCGCCTCAACAACCCACTATTTGAGAATATCAATGCCTCTATCCAATCATGCTGAGGTGATTGTTAAACCTTCAGCCACTGCTCTCCCCGCTCGCAAGGGTTGCGCTGTGATGTTTCATCGCCCCCGACCAGCTCTGGTGTTGGATTGAGAAACAACTGACCTTCGATTCGAGTATAAATATCACCGCCATTTTCTGCTCTTTGGACATATTCTCAATTTCCTCGTCGTCAAATATATGCATTATACACAGGATCTCATCTTCCAAGTAACCCAACTGCCCCTTATCTCTCCCACCTCTGTTTTCCCCGCACGATAGTTCGGTCCAAACAACAATGGGCGATCCAACAACAACAACAACAACGGCTACAACCATGGTCAGCGGAGGACAATCTCAACTGACGACGCATACTACTAAGAAACCGCTCCGCTTCCTCGTCATCGGCGCTGGCTCTCGCGGAACCGCCTACGCCAGAGCCGTCACCACCTCCACGTCAGGCGTCATCCACGCCGTGGCCGAACCGCACGCATTCAAGCGTCGCGAATTCGGCCAGAAGTTCATCTGGGGCGCACAGGGGAAGCCGACAGATGGGCAGGAGTTCTCCGACTGGAAGGATTGGTTGAAATGGGAGCTTGCGCGGAGAGAGCGCCAGAAGACCGCCTCTCACCAGCAATCATCATCACCATCATCATCCGCTGCGGACGACGTCGTCGGCGTCGACGGCGTCTTCATCTGCACCCTGGACGAAACCCACGTTGAGATCCTACAAGCCATCGCACCGCTCCAGCTGCACATCCTCTGCGAGAAACCGCTCGCCCTCTCGCTGGCGGACTGTCTGCTCGTGTACCGGTCTTTACTCGCTGCTTCTTCTTCATCGTCCAGCAGCAGGAGCAGGGAAGCCGCCCCATCCAAGATCTTCTCCATCGGCCACGTCCTCCGGTACAGCCCGCACAACATCCTGCTGCGCAAACTGCTGCTCACGGACCGCGTCATCGGCGACATCGTCTCCCTCGAGCACTGCGAGCCCGTGGGATGGTGGCATTTCTCGCACAGCTACGTGCGCGGGAACTGGCGCCGCGCGACCCGGCACGGCGACGGCTCCCTACTCACCAAATCATGCCACGACATCGACTTCATCATGTGGCTGCTCGGGTCCGCGGGCGCGGCGCCGGGTTCCCCGCCGCATCATCCGCGGTCGATCTCGTCGGCGGGATCGTTGACGCAGTTCCGGCGGAGCCGGAAACCCGCTCGCGCGGGCGCTGCGACGAATTGTCTCTCGTGCGAGGCGGAGAGGGAATGCAACTACAGCGCCCTGAACATCTATCGCGATTTGCACCTCCGGAAGGGACATACGGAGTGGCCGGTGAATATCGTCTGTCCGGATATTGAAGATACGTTCCGCAGGAGCGGCGCGGATGCGGCGGAGAAACTGCTCCTCGAGCGGCTGGGTGAAGACTACGATAGGAAGACCATGTCGGATGCGGAGATCGCCGCTCGGCCGTGGTACGGTCGCTGCGTGTGGGAGGCTGACAATGATGTCTGCGATAACCAGGTCGTGACGATCGTCTGGGACGACGAGGAGGAAGACGACGACAACAACAAGAAGAAGACGAACGAAGCAACCGCCACGACCACGGGTCAATCTGCGTCTCGCCGTCTGGCCAAAACGGCGGTCTTCCACATGATCGGTCCAACGGAGAAGCAGTGCGAGCGCCGCGGCGTGGTCTACGGTACGCACGGCGAGCTCTCCTACGACAGCGAAACTATCCGGATCTACAGCTTCACGACGAGGGAGACCACGGTCGTAGATGTTCCCAAGCCGCCGGCCGAGCAGAAGGAGTCGCACGGTGGTGGGGATTTCGGGCTCACGAGGAGCTTTGTACAGGCCGTTGACGCCGTGGAGAATGAGGGCTGGGATGTCGCGGAGGCGCAGAATCACTTCATCGGTTGCACGTTGGAAGGCGCGGTGAGGAGCCATGCCGTGGTATTTGCGGCCGAAGAGGCCCGGAGAGAGGAGAAAGTCGTCAACTGGAAGCAGTGGTGGGCGGAGAAGCTTGCTGATGCTGCCGTTCCTACTGTTGCCATTGGATCAGGATCATCTTAGAGAGACATTGTGTATCTTAGTAGTTAATGGTTGATATGAAGCGCTTCATCAATGTCCCTAGGTAAATTGCATTTTTCTGTTTCTTGATTCTCTCTTCTTTCAAAGGATAAACACAACGTGGAAGTAAAGCAGTATGTATGAAGACATTAACAACAATAAAATCACTCTTGCTTGTGCTCGGCATGTGCTGGGGAGGCTAACTGTAAATACTCTATTTCCATGTGTGTCATTATTATGGTTTTCTGTGTATACACAGACATAACCGTCGTCATCATCAGTCGGCTCCATACAGGGTCACCTAGGTCTTCACATCGGGTTCCTCACGGCCAACATATTCCTTGAACTTGAGCAACGACAGAGCCAAGGCAATGTTGTCCTTGAGGTAGTCCTGTGTGTTCACGCCAAACTTGGTCTTGTCGCTCTCGTACTTCTCAATATATAGACGGATGGTGGCACCACTGCTTCCTGTGCCAGACAGGCGGACGACGATGCGGCTGCCGTCGTCGAACTTGACATACAGACCCTGGTTCTTGGTGACGTTCCCGTCGAGATCAGTGTAGGCGAAGTTGCCAGCGTCGGTAACTTTGCGGCCCGAGATGGTCGAGCCAACGAAGGAGTCCTTGTTCGAGATCTTCTCGGTCAAGTTGGCGATCAGCTTGTTCGCACCCTCGCTGTCGACGTTTTCATAGTCGTAGCGAGTGAAGAAGGTGCGGCCATAGGTCTGCCAGAACTCGTTCTGGATGGACGCGATGCTGGGGGTCTCGTTGGGCTTCTGCTTGGCGACACCGGCGATAATGTTCATCCAGGCAACGATGGCCCAGACGCCATCCTTTTCACGGATGTGGTTGCTTCCAGTACCGAAACTCTCCTCACCGCAGATGGAAATCTTCTTGTTGTCGAACAGGTTGCAGAAGAACTTCCAGCCGGTGGGGACCTCGTAGCTCTGCAGACCCTGGGCCTTGGCGACCAGGTCGACCGCACCGGAGGTCGGCATGGAGCGGGCAAGACCGTAGACGCCCTGTTTCTGGAACCAAGGAATGAGCTTCGCGTGATGGGCAATGATCGCCAAGCTGTCACCGGGGGAGACAAAAGTGTTGGCACCGTAGATCATGTTACGGTCACCGTCACCATCGCTGGCGGCACCAAAGTGCACGCCCTTCTTGTCGACCGCTTCCACAAGCTCGTGGGCGTAGACCAAGTTGGGGTCGGGGTGGCCGCCACCAAAGTCAGGCTTGGGCTCACAGTTCATGACGCTGCTTTCCGGGAGACCAAGCTCCTTGACGAAGATGTCCTTCCCATAGGGACCGGTGACACCGTGCATTCCGTCAAAGAGCACCTTAAAGTCCTTGTGGGTGCTCAGGAACTCCTTGATGAGATCAAAGTCAAAGATCTCCTTCAACATGTTCAGGTAGTCAGCGGTCGAATGAACGACCTCAACCTCCAACGGGCCATATGTCTTGGTGCCCAGGGTCGAGGTGTCGATATCGGGGATGTCGGCGATCTTGTAGGAGGTCATGGACTTGGCAGTCTCGAAGATCTTGTTGGTGACATATTCGGGAGCAGGGGCGCCATTGGCAAGGTTGTACTTGATACCAAAGTCGGCATTGGGGCCTAGCAGTCACAGAGGGGTCAATCCCAGCTCGATCGAACCCGTGATAGGAGGATCCAAGATGGTACACTTACCACCGGGGTTGTGACTGGCAGTCAACAGGATACCACCAGTAGCCTTTCTCACGCGGATGAGGTTGCTAGCTGCAGGAGTGCTAATAATTCCATTTTGGCCAACAAGCAGCTTCTTGACGCCATAAGCCGCGCTGATCTTTGCGATCTTCTGAATGACTTCGGGGTTGAAGTAACGCCCATCACCGGCGATGACCAGGAAGGCACCCTCAGCGCCCTCGGGGATGGAAAGAAGGATGCTAGCGATGAAGGACTCAGAATAGTGTGGCTGCTGGAAGACCTTGACCTTCTTACGAAGACCGGAGCTGGGAGAGACGGTGACGGTTAGTTTTGAGTTGCAGGGCAATCGGTTGCAAGGTGGGGAGTCTGGTTTCGGAAAAGAGGAAGGATATAGACGACTTACGTTCCCGGCTTCTGGTCCGTGAAAGGTTGGAAGGAAACTGTCTGGATGGACATGATGGTTTGTTGACGGCGGGGATTACAATTGCAAGCTGACTGCAAGGGATCGAAGACGGAAGAGAAGGGGAGCTGCAGTGGATAGAAAGAAGAGGAAGAAAGAAGGAGATGCTATGGCCAGCCACAGGTAGACAACAAGGCCGAAGATGCAAGAAGAGGGTCACTGTGGATACCAACAGCGAGGAAGCTTCTCACCGACAATTGCAGGAGAAGGGGAGAGAGTTGCGCGCGCGCGCGCGAGAGAGAGCTTTGGGGCGATGGGAAGGAGGGGCGAAGAGAGGGCCCTGCCTTCGTCATTCTCTCGTCGCCCCCGTCGCCTCCAGACACTCTGAACGCTGCAGAGCTCAATCGTGAGCAAATCAATTGCATCAAGCGATTACGGTAGATTATCAGCTCAGCCAACACTACGATTTACCTCTCATGACCGGCAACCCATATCCTGGGATTTGTTTTTCTCCGATTGTGGTCGCGGTTCCTTCCATTCCACCGCGGTGGAAAAGAACCCCGCATCTGTCTTCCAGTTGAGGTACGGAGTCCTGTTTATGGCCTTCAGATATTAACATGCAAGTTGAGCAAGACAAGAATTGCTCACGTTCATCTCCCTCACTCAGCATCTTACAACAAGCCCAAGTCTAGCTTTACAAGAATGTGTCGTAGCCCCCGAGCTTTCAGGTCAATCTCAGACCCAGTCTAGACCCATGGAATGGACACGGAATGATGGAAGTGGGCTGGAGCTCCCGAAGCTGCTGCGGAGCTCTGGCTCTGGCGCCCGGGAAGAATTTCGTACGTAGTAGTGAAAAAAGGAGGCAGTACTCCATAGTAAAAATAGATGTGTCGTCTTGGTCCAATCTCTTAGGAGCCATGTGAAACAGAGGAATTAATTACCCCTTATCAAGTGTAGAATACGTGACTTTTTCCTCACTACTCCCTACGTCCCGTCTCAATTCCCCCCAAACAACCTCTCCCTGTAGAATCTCATCTCCTCAATACTCTCCAGGATGTCATCTTTAGCAAGATGCACCTCTCGCTTCGGAGGAACATCTCCCAGCAACTCATCGCTGCCCCACCGTCTCACCACCTCCTTGATCGTGCTCACGTCCAAGATGCGATAATGCAACCACTCCAGTACCTTCGCATAGGGGCCCCGTGACAAGAACGCCTTATCCGCATGGACGCTGTTGCCCGCCAAAAGCGCCGTACGCGGCTCCGGCACATATCTCTGAATGTAGGCGAGCAGGTCCGCCGCGGCGGCGGCAGGGGTGGTTGTAGATGCGAGTACGGCGGCCGTGAGACCAGTGCGGCCGTGCGTGTCGATGCACCATTGCGACATGGCGTCGAGGGTCGATTTGGGGTGGTGGATGACTGCTTCGAAGCCATTGGGTTCGAGGAGGCGGAGCTGTGCGTCGGTGATGAAGCAGCAGATCTGGAGGATGTGGTCGCGTTCAGGATCGAGGCCCGTCATCTAGACATGTCGCAGATGATGAAATCACCTGTTCGTTAGCCCTGGAGGTCCAGACGAGAAGAGACCTGGCAGTTGTAGAAAAGTGAAACAAGCAATTGTTCATCGGGGAAATCTTCAAACCTCACAGTCTATCCAGACCAGCGGGTCTTGTGACCGTTCAAGTGGCATGTTGGTTAGCCTTCGAATGAAAAGGTACGGATCGTATCTCTGATTCGGGCAGGTAAGTTTCGCCGCAACTGAGAGACCCGGAAGACGTCGCTGTTTTGTGAATACTGTGGGAAGAGAAAAAGTGCTCAATTGCTGGAGTGAGAGGTTGCGGCGACTCTCAAGCTGGGGAGCAGTCGACGTCAGACCGCGAACCCATCGCATCACTTGGGAGACTTCGCCTTATTCCCTGGCGAGAATGAGACCCGGAAAGAGCTTTCAATCAAAAAGAAAATATAATTAATTACTGCTATAATGTGACACTCACTTGGACCTATCCTTGGTCGCTTTACAGAAAATGAGAAAAGTCAGTTCTCGGACTGGTTCAAATGTTCGATTGCACACTTTCAACCGAGGCGAAGCTTTTATTCAAGATAGATTGCAATACAGATGAGGAGATTATGACCAGGAAATCATTCGACCATCTCTCTCTACATACAATTACCAGTTCATTCTGATTTTCGCGTTCGCGATGATGGCTCCTGATACTACTTAGGCTGATAGCTCCAACACTCGTCGAACTAAAGATAGTACGGTACATTCCTACTGCTCAACAGCCCAATCTCCATTTGCTGAATCTGTGTAGATGCCTTCCTCCTCTATGTAATTGTTCACGTGTGAGAAACTGCTTTTTGCTCCAATAGGAAAAGAAAATCTAAAGAAGCTCCTCTTGCCGGGGGGGGGTTACATCGTGGAGTCCTCCTGATCCCAATTCAATGAATCACATAGCAAGATGCCAGAGAACGATTTGTAGGGAACAGAAGAAAAGGCTTAAGCCATCGGTGACTGATCTAGGGGGCTGATGAATAGATCAGGCCAAAAGGAAAGTTTGACTGGATGTCAATTGTGATCATAGAGAATCGAGATAATTTGTGTGCACCAGCGCCCTCGGTGCAAGAAGTGCGATTAGAGGATAATGATTTCACCACTTGCATCACAGTTCCTCATCCTCATCCTGCTGCTGAGGCGCTGGTGTCTGAGGCTGGAGAGTGTCCCCAAATAAACTCGATGTAGTATCAGGCTTAGATGCTTCCCCTGCGCCGGTGCTTCCCAAGACTCCGCCAATGTTGCTCGATAGCCCGGATTCGACCCTTCGTCGCAAGGCATTGTCGTCCGGACCCGAAACGCTCGCCCTCTGCTTTTTCAGGGGACTCCCGATGAATGCTCCGTCTAGTGAATTGGCTAACGGCTTGGAGTTCTCAGAATTTCCCGCGGCAGCTGCAGAGGCATTGGGTGGGGTGTTGGAGATGCTGGATGACGCAGGAGGCGTCGCTCCAGACCCAGGGATGGTTGCAGAATCTCCCTGATTCGCCGCAAGGGGTTCGGCAGAATGCTGGCGTTTAAGCTAGCAGCCGACGTTAGAACCATACCAAGCGTCCTCTGAATCGGACGTACTCACCTTGATCTTGCGAACGCCCTCGGCGAGCTCGCCTTGCCTTCTTATATCATCCGGAGAAAGATGGGTATCGCCCTCCTTGGCTTCTTCATCGTCCGCTTTGCCGAGAATAGAGTCGTCATCATCGTCATCGCTATCCATGTCGTTGTCGTCCGTCTTCTTATTCTTCCTGTCCTTCCTTTTATTACCTTCTCCGTCTCTGAAATTCAAGAACCCAACAGTTCCACCCGGTTTGAGAGGACCGAGATTGGAGAAGTCCGGTTGAAGTGAGCGTCTTTTGGTAGAGCCCGGCGTCTCTTGGGATTTCGGGTCTTTGAGGATACCCATCTTTTGCAATTGCCCTAGAACTCAGTCAGCAAACAGCCCTCAGAGAGAAAAGTAAAAGAGCAAATGAGAAAAGTAGACTTACGCTCTCCCCTGTACATGAACGTGAATACGGCATACGGCTTGTCCGTGGGATCAATGCCTGTGACCGTTTGAGTGCTGATAGTCTTCGGATCGAGTGTTTTGGGCTTTGCAAAGCTCGTTGTATGATCAATGTCCGCATCCGTTCCTCCATTTGCCCCTTGTCCGCTCTGAGAATCGTCATCATCGTCATGCGCATCAAATTGAGGAGAGTATTCCCCGCGCTTGATTTCCCCAGACGCCAATACTCGCACAAGGGCCACTTTGATCTGACCAGCGGATTCCGGAATCGGGTCGTCGTCGGAATCAGAGACAGACATATCTTCATCAGAAACGTCTTCGAGCGGCGATTTCTCGTTATTGCCGTACCGCATAACTCCCTTCCCACCTCTCGCAGGCTTATCCTTATCCATATCCATATCACCATTCTCATTGGACTGATTGATCGACTGACGTTTTAGCCGACGCTTTTCCATCTTCTGTCTCCTCCGTTCGATCTTAGCCGCGGCATCTTTCCCCTCGAGATCCAACCCATTCAGCCATCGTTCCAAACCAACTTCACGGAACAAGAACTCCCGTTCCGCCAAGCCACCACCCTCGGACTCGGGCACGCTGACCCATCTCGAATTGACCCAAGTCTCCTCACCCCTCCGCAAGAGCGTGGCCACTTCCTCTTTCTGTCTTCCGTCGAAGTAGATGTAGGCGGCCACTGTCTCGTTTGGCGAGTTGGTCAACGGCTGATATGGCGCGACCATGCCGCTGTACTGTCCTCGCTCGCCGGTCTGTCCAGGAAGGCCGCCAACTTTCTTGGGCTTCGGCGAGGGGTTGTCCGGCGTCGGTTTCGGTGTGGAATACGGGACATCTTGGCCGGGGTTGAGTAGTGTGATCGAAATGGCAAATGTGGACTGCTCGGGTTTCCCGCTACCCGACTCAGGGATTTTAGGAGGAGGGACAGGAATATAGCAGGCTATTCGCGATGCCCGGGATTGTCTTTGTATGGAGTATTCTGGAATCGGCCCGTCCGGAGTATGGATACTAACGGCGAGACCCTTGAAGCATGGCATGACGGGAGGTAGTTCGTAAGATGGTAGTAATCACCAGCTCCGGGGACCTCTAATCGAGAGGGGGGGAGGAAAGTAGAGAAAAGAATATCTCGTTGGTCCGCCCGCTTGCAAGGATAGCTTGTTGGTCTATGGAGGCGGTCAAGGTCGTGTTTTGACACCGACAGCCTCGCGCACTCGGAGAGGGGACAGATGCTGCAGCCGTCACACCGGTCGCGGATAGATGCAAAGGAGGTATAATTGTCAAGCTAGATTGTATGGGAAAGGGACCTTTCCAGTCATCTTTCGAGACGTCAGCGCAGGGCGTGGACTTGCGTGGAGCATGCGGCAAGTCGACGAGTGCTTTCAACCAGGAGAGGGGGATGATCCACTTACATATTGTAGAACAGGGCAATCATGAGGAAACAATCAGCTTTGACAGTCTGCAAGGAGGAATGGAGATCAATCCCTCAACCAAGCACAAAACAGCTCAGAATTTTCCACCCAGTGACAGGAACAGGAGTAGCGCATCTAATGATGGTGATGTTCGCAAAACACCAAGGCACTTTGAATAGTTCCTCCACTACAGTCTGGATTACTTGTGAGCAGTAGCTGGGGAGGGGGCTTGGCCCACGTGATACACCTTATTGCTGGCTCGCAGGGATGGAAACAAATAATCATTCATGTTTCATGATGACTGAAGTACAGAATATGTATCACCCATGTACAAAGCCCCTGCTGCGGTGTATCACTCCAGGATATCACATAGACCAGTGATGCCCTTACAATATCCCGCCTCAACCATACAATGTTTCTACCTTTGTGAGAGCTCCTGACAAGGAGTATCCACATCACATGATGCTTCATTCATACTTCTCGAAGCAACCATGGATCCAAGCTGGAACCTGTTCCATCTATGCCCGGTTTTCTACGTCTCCAGAACCCGACAGCGTCGTTTTCATTCATTCCGTAAATGTGATCATCATCTCATTAGCATATCATCAACAAGACCTGTGATCCAGTCAACAACTCATGACTCGCTCTTCTTACTATCTCGCCTATTCTCTTGTTCTTGTGGCAATGCCTTAGATGATCAAAGTCGATGACAATAGAGCCTGGCTGGTGAACATCTTGTTGAGATAAATCCATAGCGCGCTCGGGGTTTGAAAGGTCGAAGACCGAACCTAGAGTCGAGTCTACATGGCGCGGAATGGGACGTACCTATGGCTAGGAGCGCAACAACCTACGAAGGAAGAGAATCAAATGTAGACGGAAGATGCGCTGAATTGAAACAGACTTTCTCGAGTATGATTCACTACAAGTTCACAAAACAAAAAGCGTCTGCGTTCTCATGACGACCCAGCGCTACCAGGAGCGTGCCAACGGGGAATAATGTAGAAAAGAAACCATAAACCACTCATAGTCCACCTCATTAATCGTCTCCTCGTGTAAAAGATCCATCTCAGGTCCTTCCCTACACTCTCATATGGAAGCCACTGTAGGCCTACCACAAGCATGAGTATCAAGCAGTTCGGCCATTGGTCCAAATGGTCTGTGTATCAAGGCGTCTGTGTCAGGAATCGAAATTCAAGTAGGCGAGATAGCAGAGAGATTTCCTGGAGACAGACATGTCCAGAAAGAAGAGAGATGACTCTACGCCTCGGCTGTCGAGATCACACTCTGCTTGCGAACTTCAGCGTCGACCTTGTCGCTAGTCGCGATGTTCTCAAACTTGTAAAGTGGTTCGAGGTGAGCGTTCGTCTGACGCAGGACATAACGCTTGAACCACCAAGGAAGAACTTTGAAGCACTGGTAGTGCATGTGAGTTGTGGTGGGAACAGCGAAGATGTAGTCAAGCTCTTCAAGTGTCCGCTGCTTCGTCTCAGGAACCCAGAGGAAGATCATGACCAGCGCAGTCACGTTGAGACCAGCGTAGAAGCCAAAGGCACCGGTTGGAGTCATCACATCGGTCATGCGTGGCAAGGTGATGGATAGAACAGCCGCCCAGCCGAGGCAAGTGGCAACAGCCCAGGACATGCCGACCTCACGGTGAGACAGCGGAAAGACCTCGGCAGAGTAGGTGAATGGGACAGGTCCTTCGCCGGGAGAGTAGAATGCTGCAAACATGAAGATGAAGAGGGCAATGCAAGGCAGATGTGCCGAGGAGTCCTGGGGGATAAGGAAACAGAGACCGGCGGCAAGCAAAGTCCACGCCATCTGCGGGAAGGTAAAGAGAAGCAGTGTCCTTCGCCCGTAAGTATCAATGGTGAATACGGCTGGGAATGCGAACAGGAAGTTGACAAGTCCGAAACCCCATGACGCAAGGAGAGATCCAGTCCTGCTCGCACCGGCGTCCGCGAAAATGGAGGACGAGTAGAATGCGATAACGTTGATACCACACATCTGCTGAGCAATCATGACCGTAAAAGAAGCCAAGGTTGCACGTCTGACACGTGGAATGGTGAAGAGTTCGATGAAGCGAGTCAGGTAATTGCCGGGGCCTGCGAGCTCCTGTTCGACCTTGATCTGAGCGTAGATATAATAAAGATCGCGAGCGGCCTGCAGCTCAGTATTCCGAAGCCGGCAGAGAGACTTGTAAGCTTCGTTCATCAAACCCTTCTTAATGTACCAGCGAGGAGATTCAGGACAGAAGTAAACACCAAGTAAAAGGGGCACGGCAGGAATAAAGGCCGATCCGAATTGCAAGCGCCAGGCGATTTCACCGACATTCATGACCGCAAGGTTGGCGCAGAATCCGAGGAAAATGCCAAACGCAGTCCACCTGACCAGGAAGAACTTTGTCAGTACTGATTGTAGCATGGGGATTATGAGAGGTACTTGAAGGCACTCACAGCTGCCAACACATCACCAGCCCACCGCGAACTGCGGCCGGTGTGTTTTCCGCGCAAAACACAGGAACAGTCGATGCCTTTAAGCCCATTCCAACGCCGAGGAGCAGGCGGGTCACAAACAACTGGTACCAGTTCTGAGTAACGGCGGAACCGATTGGAGAGAGAACGCAGAAGATAGCCGAGATGAAGATAGCGCCACGACGTCCGAGAAGCTTGTTCGCCGGGTCGGAAAGCCAGCAGCCAAGGATGGCACTGGCAATGTAGGGACCACTGTTGCGTTGATGTTAGACGAGACCATTCATATTGCAGTTCAAAGACGGCAGTTCCTTACGCGTTGATAACGCCAACAAGCCACTGGTTTCTCGCCTGATGAGGACCAGTGTGCTCTGGAATACCGAATGCGTCAGGGAACGACAGATTGGCACCGTTGGAACCAGTCTGGTCCCAACCCCTAATACAAGGTTAAGATCGATACTCATGACTTTTAGCAGGTTACCTAGGTACCTACTGAACGGCGGCACCAATGGAACAGAGGATGATCGTGAAGTAGAGAGCTCTGGGCTGACGCCACTTGTGAAGAACCTCGTCACGGATGGCGGTGGCCTCTTCTTCGGTGAGGTCAGGAACAGACTCGAAGTTGGGAGGATCGCGAGCGATGAGCGCTCCCTTCTTCAACTGCGGGACGATGTCGGCTAACTGGAACTCGTTGGCAAACTCCTCGACGTCACGCAGAACGCGCGTCTGACTGAGTCCAGCCAAAGGGTTCTTGATCCTGGAGAAGAAGTCAGTAAGGACTGGCCGATGAGGAGCAGAACAGACGATGACTGCAATGTGCTGGCGCCCTGGACTGGGGACAGCGAGAAGAATGGAAATTGACTTACTTGGCAGAGACGTTGTTGTTCAAGTCAATTGTCTCGAACAAGCCCTTCTCAGCACTGTCATGGTCACTGGATGTCTTCGTCAACAGGCCATTCTTGTCGGAAAGATAATGGGATATAGGTTGACAAACCTGTCCTTAGCGACAGCATCAAACGCGGGGTTGGCCTGTATCTGGGCCACCTCATCTTTGGCCATGGTGTCCGCCATGGCGAAGGAGATATCTAGAAGATATCCCTAATTGACAAGATGATGTGCAGATACCTGTGGTCGATGGAAGCAGATGTTGAGATAGACTTGTGAGCAGGACAATCGGTGGAAGGTGTGAAGGGTGAGGGAGGGGAAGAGGAAGAAGAAGAGAAGGAGTGATAGATAAGTGATAAAAAGGATTGATGTCCTGTCTGTTTTGGGGGGTTGCGGACATTTATGTCCTCTGTCCATAAGCGGTGCGCACCGCATCAAGACGCGAAGCACTTTCCCCCTTCCACACCATGACAGCTCACGGTGAGTGATCACAAAACAAAGGGCGCAACGTCAATTGGCTGTCCTGCAAAAAGATGCAGAAAGCTACCTAAGTAACATGATAGTGGTTCAATTGTTCACTCCTCAGCTAATGGATCCACTTCCTCCAGGTCTCCATCGAAGGCATTCCTAAAGTGGACTCTGTCGTGGGCTCTGTGGTTTGATTGCCCATGGGGAAACCAGAGCAACTTCTCTCTGTGCAATTGAGGTCTCCACCGGCTGACCCTCTTGAAATCTCGAAGCTGGAGTTGCTGGAATAAGAAGCACCAAACCTTCGGGGGCAAAGTCCTTCGGCCTGTCTTGCTTCGTTTCACAGTCAGCCTACATGTCCTGGGCCCTACCGTATATCAACGGCATATGAGCGGGTCCAGAATATGGCGGACGATTCAACGCCCACCTAGCGATGCAACGTGAGAAGATTTCTGATTGAATGCAGCTTTGCGCTTGCGGAGAAATCATTCTGACCGGGACAATTGGCGATCGAGGATAATCCAATCTCAGCTGTTCAAATTTCGACCAAAGAAACCGGGAACCCAGTCACCACTGTGGATCCTAACGAGTCCAATGATTCAGTTAGCTAACGCATAATTCCTGGCAGTATATACCCGAACGTGCATTGACCTATCGAACCTGGAAGCCATTCTACGTTGTGGAGAACCGCACTGAGTCTGTCGCCCGTGCTCTTTGTCGTCGCTCTCGGAGTCAGACATGGCCAATTTCTGCGATTTGGTCCTCAGGCCGCGGCGAAAATCCGGGCGACTCGTGGGCGCGGAGGGATCAATTGAATTTCTCGAAGTATGTGCCTGCACTACTTCTTCCAGTTTCCTTGGACAGGAGTCAAAAATCGGGCACAAAGCGACATCTTCTTGTCTGCAGCTGGGATACGGAAAAGGATTGACGTCGTCCTTTCTCGGCGAGTCGGCGATGCGGCCGCGGCTGCACATAGACAGCAAGTGCATAACGCCACTGTCGTCTTCCCCCAGGGGCTGTTCCTTTAGGAATGCGACTACTCCATACGGAGTACCTTGGTACAAATTTAATAAGGTACTGATCCTCCAAGAGACGAAGATCGACGGCAACTCATTCGCCCATTCTGGGTCCTTGGCGTTTGATGGCTGAGCGCTATTGCGGGAAGGACCAACCAGTGTTTCCAGCTACACTGGATAAGGGTTAAGTTTAGGCCAGCGGCGAAGATCCTTGTTTATCGTTCCGAACGGCTTTCCCAGAGATCGACTGCAACCCTGCGTGGCTACATGTGAGAGATCCATACGCGTGGCGGCGGAAATGCTCTCTTCCTTCGATGCTTCGATGAATGTCTCGCCAGTGATACGATATAATGCATTTGTCTGCTTCACGTGGCCCGCAGCAAGCCCACATTCCAAAGATCCCCCTCTAACGTGGGCGGCCAATCCTCCGGTGAATCCTGGGAAGTTGGGAGACAATTTCAATAATCCAAAACGGAAGTATTGTGGAGAAATCTGGGGGCATGAGCGCCCCCAGAACGACAACAGCTCACTTGGTCCACAACCAAGCGGCGAGTCATTTGCTGAAAACTTAGCGAGTGCACGTCGACTAAGCCTTGGGCTCCTGGAGGCGAGCCGGACGAGGCCTGAATCCCACGGGGTGTCCGAAGTGGTTGAGTGGACCCCACTCCTCAAGGCAAATTTCTTACGCGGGCGGAAGTCCTCGAAGGCCCTGCCGTTGGCTATTTCGAAAGGCACCGCTGGGCGCAGGATGCCTAAGAGAGGCGAAGTCGATAAAATCTCTCAAGAACCCTGTGAGTGGAGTCAGTCGTAGGACCAGTATTGCTTATTGCTCCCTACGGTCGGCGTGCACGAGGGCAAGGTTGCAAAACGATAGCCGATGAGTATCAGTCTGTTTAGGCCGATCGAGCCTTGCCGTGTTCTCCTGTGGCTTGCCGAAAGAAGGAGCGATGGTCCGTGGATAATTCCGGGTTATTTTGACGCCTTAAGTTTCTCGTCCCGTACCCCGAATGGATGGCTGCTGCCGTCGCGGAGTCGAGTAAGCGTTTGATCCTGGCTCCCCGGAAAGCCATCGCACCTTCTCAATGTTGAATACGGAGTATTTACTTCAGGGAATCGAGGAATCGAGCTGGACCGAGGGCAGGCCCGCATGAGATCCCGAGGATGGTGATGGTTGTCGGACAGTCAATGCCCCGGACCAAGTTTCGTCAATAGCAATGCCGAAGTATATCTGGCAAATCGCTCAAGGGACACCCCCTTTGTCTCTTGCCCCTTGCGGCAAGAGAGGAAGGGGTCGTTTGCAGCTGAGGCTCGATGTGTCGACTTCGCGTGGAGGTCAGCGGGTCGCAGGCTCGCAGCTCAGAAACACGCGGTGTCAACTTTGGCCGTGTGGGGATCATCCTCATGTCTGCATCCGGCATTCCTTCGCTTGTCATCTGGCCAGAATGTGCTAATTATCGCGATCTTCCTGGCGCTGCACCAGCGCCAGGGTGACATACTGGGGATTCACTGCTTACCTAGTGATGATGCGCACACAATAGCCAGGAAAATAATAGAAAACCCTTACAAGGTAGTTCCTTGCTCATTGGATGTGTTCTGACCCTGCCTGCTGTACTAGGAAACCAAGTGTGATGAGAGTTTCCCTGCCGGTTCTCTGGAATGCTGGGCGGTGCTGTGGTTGAGGGTCTGACCTCAGTGAGTTCAGATGGTCATCTGATGGCGAGAGAAGAGAAAGAATTCTGTTACACGATTCTTAATCGACTGTCGATTGCAGCAGAGCCCACTTTTCACATGCTCTAACAGCAATGGGCTCTAGTTGAATACTTAGCCTCATTATCTGCTGGAGCACGTTGTTAGGATTGAGCTCAGCAAATGCCATAGATATACAATCATGCCTGAGCTCAAGTAGAGCCCATTAAGTGCGACTATCCCATTATATCTACTTTTTTGTGCTTTTCTCCTGTGCAAACATGTAGCCATTGTGTTGTAGACTCAATACCACAATCTGTAAGATCAATCTTGGGCTCAATGACCAAGCAGGCTCAGATTCTATAATCCAGACCATGAATAGACAATCCAGGAAAGGTAGAAACTACAAAGGCTTTTAACACACCAGTAGTCGAGTCACTCTGTAACTTTATCCCTTTTCTACCATTTCTACCAATATCTAGTTCTAGAAGATATCATCTAGAATCACATAATCATCAGCATTTCTGACGAGACCGAAGTAGAGATGGGCGTCCTTGAGAACCTCTGCAAATCTCCAGCATCTTTTCTATTCTGTGTCATTGTTTCCGCATTTCTCATATATCAGCGAGTGTAGTAGCCTAGAGTACTCTTTTGTCTTCGTACCGCGCCCTGAATACCAGAATCATCGTTGTTGAGAAGACAATAAAAAGGGGATCCCAGGCAACTTGGCAGTATGGCTAATCTTAAAATTATTGTTTACCGATTCCATTGGCCATGAGAGCTCTTCCATTGCAGATCGGGAAAATCGGCCGATTTAGAATGTGGCGCATGCATGATCAACTAATATGGAGTAAGCAAGATAGTAGTACTAATTAGGCATCTGCAAAGTAAGTGCTTGTGAACAGAACTCTATCTCATTCTAATACGGTATATCTATGCTCAAATAGGAAATCGTATATAGAATAATCATACTCATTGTCTTAGACATGCTACAACAATAAATTGTCAGAGCCTGCCGGAATGGCCACCTCACCACGGCAGCGACCTGCGAACAGGCTTACCGAGCTGCCATATGGCCCCCGTTTGCTCTCCATCATCACACTCCGAGCCTTCATGAGCATCGCAGCCCATAGGGGCAGAGCTCGCAGAGCTCGTTCTTCTTCTCTTTTTCTCATCATCAGCTCATAGATAGCCGAATAGATCGTCTCTTCCTCACAGAGCTTCTGAGATAAATCTATAGTTCAGCCAACGTATCGATCAATTCAGCCAAATGGTTAATGCGGGACACTGGGAATGCGGGGAGAGGATGACATCAACCTTCTGCTATCGCTGACAAATTCAACCTTGGTAATGGCCGCAGTTATTACGAGGTCAATTACAAAGCAAGCACGAGGATAGTACGTAAAAGTTACTTTTGTGCTGTTTGTCAATTGCACCATAGATCCGATTTCTCACTCTTCCTCCCTCTATATATTTCTCTTGCTCCTCCATGCTTCCCCGCCTTGCGACTCGGAGCACCCCGCGAGCAATACACAGACTCACCCTGATTGCTATAAATTTTCGAGCGTCACATTCGACCATGTCTTCCGACATCACTCTCTATACCTGGCCGACACCTAACGGCGTCAAAGCTTCGATCACGCTGGAGGAATTGGCTTTGCCGTACAAGGTTGAACCGATCGACATTAGCACCAACAAACAGAAGGAGGAGTAGGCGCATTTTGATCACCAAACCGATTCTTTTCTTTGCAAGGTGTCTAACTGCGGAACAGATGGTTCCTGAAGATCAACCCCAACGGCCGTATTCCTGCTATCCTCGACGGACAGCAGCGCGTGTTCGAGAGCGGAGCCATAATGCTCTATCTGGTCGATAAATACGACACGGAGCGCAAGATCAGCTACGCTCCCGGCACTCCTGAATACGTCGAGCAATTGTGCTGGCTTATGTTCCAGATGGCAGGTGTTGGACCTATGCAAGGTATTTCCAAATGCTAAACCGGCCTCAGCGAGCTCAAATCACCGGTAGCAGTTGGGATTAGCTGACATAAAGGATCCTCATCACAGGCCAGGCCAACCACTTCCGTCTCTTCGCGAAGACCCGCTCCGACTACGCTATCCAGCGCTACTTGGATGAAACCAAGCGTCTGTATTCCGTACTCGAGTCCCGTCTCAAGGAGAGCCCTTACCTCGCCGGACCGAAATATACCATCGCGGATATCGCGAACTACTCCTGGGTTCGCGGTGGCCCGGCAGCTCTGGAGATTGACTTGTCTGAATACCCAGCTCTGAAGAAGTGGAAGGAAGACATTGATAGCCGTGAAGCAGTTCAGAAGGGTCTAAATGTGCCAAAACGTGATACCACTCCAGAGCAGATTGCCGAGTTCTTCAAGAATGCTCGCGCCAGGATTGATGCCATTACGAATACTGATAAGCACTAAGTTTTGGGAAGTGGATGCTAAATCTAGACTTCCACAAAGTTGATAGAGAGTGTATCTAGGCTGTGTGCTCGTTTGGTACGAACTACTTAGGAAGGAAGGAAGGAAAAATACTGCACAACATGTGGTTCACAGTTATTCCTCACCAAACCATCTCGATGATCTCCTAAATCATGTTGTCTAATATGTCCTCTTCATGGGCTTTACGCTCTGACACTCGCTCCCATCCAAGGTGGTCATGATAACATCCCGATAACCAACTTGAACATCATCCCCTTGACGCCTCTGCCAAGTCAAACTATGCTTGAGCCATTCCCCATCGTTTCTATCAGGATAATCTTCCCGTGCATGACTGCCTCTGCTTTCTTTTCTTGCGATAGCAGCTTTCGCGGTTTGCGCCGCGCAGGTGAGAAGATTCCTCAACTCCAGAGTCTCAATGAGGTCCGAGTTCCAGATCAGACCCCTATCTCTGGTCGCCAATCGAGTAGCAAAGTCCATCTCTACCCGTGCTAGTTTCGAGATGCCGTCTGAAAGCGAGGACTCGGTTCTGAACACCGCGACATCGCCCTGCATGGTCTTTTGGAGGTCGTGTCGAATCTGCGAGGTCAACAAGTCTCCATCTGCGGTGCGAATCCGCTCCATATCCTCAACCGAATCCATCCCGATATCTGCCGGGGGCGGAGCAGCGCAATGCAGACCCATTCCCTTTTCGCTGTTCTCGGCAATGTCTCTCGCGCAGGCGCGTCCAAAGACAATGATATCCAGAAGGGAATTGGCTCCCAATCGGTTGGCCCCGTGGACACTGACACACGCCACTTCCCCCGCCGCATAGAGACCGGGGACTGGACGTTCTTCGCCTGTCTGCGGAGAGACGGTAATACTTGGCCCTTGTAATTCGTCGGGACGCCGCCCATGCAGTAATGAACCGTGGGCACAACGGGAATCGGGTCTCGGGTAATGTCTATCCCTGCAAATATGGACGCCGTCTCAGCAATGCCAGGAAGCCGCTCGAGGATCAATTCGCGAGGGAGATGAGAGAGCTGGAGATGGATGCTGTCTTTCTCCGGGCCACACCCTCTCCCTTCGCGGATCTCAAGGTTCATGGCCCTTGCTACCACGTCGCGACTGGCCAGGTCTTTCGCCGTGGGAGCATATCGCTCCATGAACCGCTCCCCATTTGCATTCAAAAGGTAGCCGCCCTCTCCTCTTGCACCTTCTGTGATCAACACGCCCGCGCCGTATATCCCCGAGGGATGGAACTGCACGAATTCCATGTCCTGGTTCGGCAATCCGGCTCTGGCAATCATCGCATTGCCGTCTCCCGTCGACGTGTGGGCAGACGTGCAGGAGAAATATGCCCTGCCATACCCGCCCGTTGCAAGCACGGTGTTTCGATCGAAGAAGCGATGCAAGGTGCCGTCTTCCATCGACAAGCAAATCACTCCAACGCAGGAACCGTCCACCATGAGAAGGTCGAGTGCGAAAAATTCAATGAAGAATTGAGTGTCATGCTGGGTCAACATGTATCAGAAATTCGACTCGTTGCCTCTCCCGAGAGTGGCATCGAAACACAGGCCATGACATACCTTCAATGCCTGCCCATACAACGCATGCAGCATAGCATGCCCCGTCCGGTCAGCCGCGCAGGCAGTCCGATATGCTGGCCGCCTCGACCGTAGTCGAGACTTTGCCCACCGAGCGCTCGTTGGTATATTCTCCCGTCTGAGGTCCGCGAGAATGCCATTCCGTAGTTCTCAAGCTCGTAAACGGCTTGAGGAGCTTCTCGAGTCATGTAGTGAATGGCATCTTGGTCGCCGAGCCAGTCAGAGCCTTTGACCGTATCGTACATGTGCCATCGGTAGTCGTCATTGGTCATATTTCCCAACGCTGCATTGATGCCGCCCTGCGCTGCTACTGTATGAGAACTGGTAGGAAACTGTGCTCACAGTCAGTTAGGTCATGTCGGACAAACAGTCTCCCGCAATAATACGCACTAATTTTGTTATGCAAGCTGTCTTCAGTCCGGATTCTGTGAGCCCAACTGCAGCCCGCAGCCCGGCGCCTCCAGCTCCGACCACGATAGCACTGCCTGAGTCGTCAGCACAGATATATAGTATTTATTTACACAGACTCGATTACGAGGACAGGTGAGGCAATCATGCATACTGACTCGTAATGATGATCAAAAACCGGGATATCGCCAGAACCTGATCTGGGCGTGGTCGAAGTATACCGCCTGATTGAACCTGCACATGCTGACGCACTGGTGCTTCTCTGCTGCCCACTCGCGAGAAGGCGGCCTCGTCCACAGCTGCGGGCTAGATGGTACATAAGGGAGTTCAGAATAATGACAGGTGTGGGGCTCTTCCAGATAGCAGTAGGTGAAAGTATGAACCAGCGAAAAAGTTACTGGGATTCCTTGATTGCGTTCTTAGAACAGTATCCACATGTATCGAACTAAACCACGAAGTTTGTATGCAGCGGAATAGACGCCAGAACCATAATTAATTGCTCTTGTTTAGGGTCTCGGGATTCAGTCCGTTGCCTGGTCTGCGCTTTCGAGAGGAGGCATGCATAACCGAGATTGGCCCGAGGTTGCTCTCGAGACTAATCCGCCACTGTTCGAGTTTACTCATCAAGATGCATTTACGTTATAGAGAGAGTGTGTGGGGATGGAATTGTACAGAGCTGATGGTATTGCCAGTTTCCCTCACGTATGATGGCCCCTATTTCAACTGTGTCTTGACTTCTTTGCCCTGCATTACACGCTACCCCAATAATCTAACAATGCTGTAAGATGAGGGGGTGTACTGAAGTCAGCTCATTTCACCTGACTGTTTCCTCCCTTTTTCTCACATTTATTCAGGATAGAAAAAAAATTATTATATCAGTTTATATCCTCTTCACATCTTCCTTGACTCCAATGTCTTTGGTCTGCTGAAACTGAGCCGTTGCAGCAGCATGATTGCCCAACCGGCCGGTATCGAAGATGACGGAGACTTCTTCGATGATGAGGCGTCTGGAATTGAATTCGTTAGAGATGAAGCCAAAAAGGAATATAGTTGACGACAAACCTCGTTTCAGGGAAATAGAATATGACGAGGAAAAGATACATGCCCAGAAGCGCAATGTAAACGATGTACCAGTGGCTATACATACAAAAGCCTGAGCGACACTCTGAACAGATAACATGATACTCAATCCCTTCAGTCGCATGTGATAAGGCAAGATCTCGGCGCCATAGGAGACTATAATCACTGATCAGTATACAGAGTCTTCTGGACGAGTGATGAACATACAAGGCAGAGGCGTCCAGCCAATATCGTAAAATCCATAGTAAATAAACAACATTGGCACAATTGCAGTACCAACAGAACGGTCTTTATTAGCAGCGAAGCTTCCAGCAAGGCTTGTCATGACGACGTACGACGCCAACATGCCAATCGTCGAGATGAGCCACAGTTTCCGACGGCCGGCGTGTTCAGCGTTGAAGGAACCGATATAGGCAAGGACAAGATTCCAGACTGCCAGACCGCCGTTGATACCAGCTACATGAGACCGTGTTAGATAATTTCCTCAATCTGAAAAATCGAAGCTGTACACTACTTACATATCTGATAATAATTGGTGATTCCGGCCAATTTTAACACGGGTGTCAAATAATAGGTTATGATGCCATTGCCGACCCAGTTCTGCAACATATCAGCTTGGTTGGAACGTTTATCAGATTCAAGGAATGCATGCTGTGCCTGTGGCCATGGTAGACGTCTTCGATTGCCCGGCGTCTTGAAGAAGTCGAGGAAACTGACTTTGGAGTTCTCCTCTTCTAAGTGAATGGCCAGGCAAATCTCATTGTATTCGTGCTTGACAAGCTCATCTTCTAGATCGCCGTTAGCATGATATTTGGCCAGGATGTTCATCGATTTGTCTTTGTGGCCGTGATGGATGAGCCACTGGTATACTGATTAGCTATTTCAAACTGGAGATGATTTCTTTTTCTGGATGGAGAACATACTGTCGGGCTTTCGGGTATTATCAGCAGGAAAACGAGGACTACAGTCGGGGCCATAAATCTGGAACAGACAAGGCGCCCGCCAGGACCAGTTGGTGTTGCCCCAGTGCAGGGAGCCGATTGCATGAATGTCAACGATCCAAGTTTTGGCATGCTGAAGTTGGAAACTTACAACAAAACCATGCTGCAGCAATGGAACCAAAGTAGTAATTGCAGTAGAAAGAGCTGGCCAGGATTCTTGGAGTAAAGCAATTAATATTTTTTTCCAATATTTTATCAAACTGACACACAACTTACGGTCTCAGTCTAGGATGAGCAATCTCCTGTAGGACTGCCACAGCTGTGATCTTGCCAAAAGGACCAGCAGCACTGCATATATCTCTAGTCAGTGATTGGTAGACATGTAGATGGTATGCAACTAACCCAATAAGACAGCGACCAGCGATGAACATTCCTGCATTGGTGGCAAAAGTGTTGACAAATGGTGATCAGTAGTATATGTAGAGGGCCAAAGCCTTTTATTATCTAACTAGTAGATACATACAGAAAGGATTCGCTAGGAGAAAGAAAGAGGTCCTACGCGCTGATAGACGCGACTATCAACTATCATGGTCACGTGGCCAAGCATATCGAACCAATCAGCGGAGGCGAAGGCGAAGCCGAGTAATCTACGGGCGTAGCCCGCGACAGTATAGTCAGCGAGATGCCAAGATCTTTCACTAACAAACAAGACATACCAGAATGATAGAGCCCACAGCTAGAGCCGCCTTTCTGCCCCATCTTGAGTTGATGGCAGAGCTGATGTATGGCGTTATAATAGCAGCTGGAAGCCTGGGTTAGAATGTATTTCACCTAGTCATGAAAAGGAGACAGAACTTACGAAGGAAAAGACTGGCCGATATAAGGCCAAGATAGCTGCTGTTGGGATTGTTGAAGTACTTTTGCCATTGCGGCATTGCTTGCAGCCCGTTTAGCAGCGACGCATCATATCTACGGCGATATATCAGTTCTGAGTCGGCAAACTCGTCCGCAGACCGGGTCCTTCCACCACCGCGGATCGGTGTTATTGTGGAATTGACCAAACGACAGCTGATCGCTGCCTGCCATTGTAGTATCTTGTCGGGCAATCAAACAAATACGAGATGGGAGATGAAATGTGAAGATGAAACCAACTCGGATGCTTAGCTCGGGATCCACATGTTATCTATGGATGGTTTCATGCCAATGCCTTAAGTTATCGTGCTCGGAATGAGATGGTGCGAGCTCGGAAATTTGAGTTTTTACCATCCCAATGTACCCCATACCCCAGATTATCTCCAGGATCAACTAACTTTATTTACCCCACATTCAGATAACCTACTTTATATGAGAGCCACGTGCGATCATCGATCACAGGAGTATGCCGCAAACCGAGCCATTCCGCCCCTCGGAACACAAGCTCGGAAAGCATGATAACACGTTCGGAAGGAGGCCCAAATACCAAGGAACGCAAATCTCAACATACTTAATGAACGCAAATAGATGAGAAACATTTCAATCAGACGAGGCGTTAAACAAAAGTAGCTTTTTCATACCGGCCTCTAGCTAGAATCAAAACTCAAAACCGTCCCGTCATATCCACGACAGAAATCGACACTGTTGCGGTCAAACCGAGCCCTACCTGGGTTCCCCTCAAGATCGAGGATCAGATTCCGCCGCCTTATCGCACTCCAAAGTTTGGCCTGACGGTTGTGCCCATCCATCCTACGTTTGCGTGTGAGCTGGAGGGTGTCGACTGGAGTAAGGATATATCTCCCGAGCTATACCAGGAGATTAGGGAAGTGGTTGATAAGGTGAGAGAGATTATTCCGTAGCATTGTGTCGAAGATGTTACTTGCTGACAGTTAATTTTACAGTATGAGGTAGTCGTCTGTCACAATACGGGCCTGACAGACGAGGCACATATAAAATTTTCTGCTTATTTCGGCGAACTGGACGATGTCAGACCGTATCAGAAGGCTGGTCGAGTGCACCGTCTAGCTTATCCAGAACTATTCGATGCAGGAAATGATCCTCATACTGGTGATGTGGCTCCGTTGACTGCCGCTCAAGTTATTGGTAACAAGGTCGGCAGGTCTGTTCTCCACAATGCTGATGTTAGCTGACTGGTGATTATAGGCCAGTGAGTTGTTTCATGTTGATTCCTCGTTCAATGGACGACGAGCTGGACACTCCCTATTATTGGCTCATGTGTTACCACCAAAGGGAACTGGTGGTGCCACAGAGTTCTCCGACTCCCGAACTGCGTACGATGACCTCCCCGAGGAGAAGAAGAAGGAGATTGAAAATTTGGTTGCAAACCATTCGCTCTTCCACTCTCGCAAGAAGGCCGTCCCAGAGTTCTTCAAGGATATCGATCCCAGTAAACTGCCGCTGAGTAAACACAAGCTCGTCCAGATCCATGAGTCTAGTGGTAGGAAGGTATGTATACTACTCTTCGTTTAGTGGTCTAACAGGTGCTGACCCACCCGCTCACCACGTAGAACCTATATATCGCATCCTATGTTCATCACATAGACGACATGGACCCCGCAGCCATCACTGCTCCTATCAACGAACTTCTCGAACACGTTGAGCGCCCCAAGTATCGTGTCACTGTTGACTGGAAACAAGCGGGTGACATGATTATCTGGGACAATACCTGTGTGATGCCCAGAGCGACAGGAGGTTCGTATGAGGGCAAATATAAGCGTGACATGAGACGCACCACTGTGAAGGATATGAGTAGAACCAGATTTGGTCTTAATGGGGAGGGAGCAGATTGGCGAGTGGGATTGCCTTAATTCAACGCCCTTCCCGACCGGAGAGATATGGTTGGATCCCGTAAATGACAAATGGATAGTTAGTAGTCTTTCATTTTAATCATAAAAACAAATGGAACATAGTAGTAGTACACTTCCTGTTCATCATGAAAGTTTATGTTTTCGCCCGAATTTCTTGGACACTCCCACGTGCCCTGGCTTAGTCATTTGTCTGTCCTCAATCTCTCTCTTGTTCGCTCCCTCTCCAACTACTACTAGTATCCTCTGTTATATATGGATCCAATGCAAAGTCATTGAGCTTTGTAATAAATGACTACACTGTTCCTCAGCTCCAAACTGTGTTCTATCCTCCAACATGACTCCTCGATCAGCTCCTACCCCGGAGATTTCATCGACTCCCCGCCAAGGAGTCAAGAAGCCCAGGGCCAAATACGTGTCCAAGGCATGGTATGTGTAAATGAAATAGATCGCTCTCAAGAAGCCAACTTATCTTTTTGTCTAGTGTGCAATGCAGGAGACGAAAATTGAAGGTATGTGCGTCTGTTCAATTATTTTACACCAGCACTTACTAACTGCGTACAGTGCTCGGGGTGTGATCCATGCCAGAGATGCACTCGTCGCGGCCAATCTTGCCTGTTCTCGGATGATCCAGCTGCCGTAGCAGATTTTCAGCGTAGTCATCCTCCACACCTTGGTCCTGCTCCATCGGCGCTGGGATCTCAAGCCGTATCTGCCCCGTCACCGATGGAGACGAGGATGAAGAGAATGGAGACCATGCTCGAGGCTTTGATTCAGATGCTGCCACAGGCTAGCGATAGAGAGAGTGTTGAACCAGAACAGACTGACAGTGGCGATCGCTTTCAAGGCGCGCTGCACAGACTTACCCTGCTTTCTGATTTTAACGGAATCAACAGGGGATACCGCCTTTCAAGCACCAGTTGATGCATTCAATGCTAATCCGGCTTCGCTTCGCGAGCAACTTGGCTACCGGCAATCCGACGACGCTATCTCTCCGGCACAAAGTAACGAGATGCGACGCATCTCCGTCTCCAGCCCGTCTAGCTCAACAAATGAGTCTCTGTCCACAATTTGCTTCGACTCGCCCAAGCTACCATTTCCGGGAGCAGCAGAATATTCCCGCTACTTGGATTTTTTTCTTCGAAGATATCAATGCATGCCATCCATGCATAAACGAAGCCGACTTCCGTGCTAAGAGCCAGAAATTGTTGACAACTCGATCGGTTGATCCACAAGATGCGTGCTTTCTGGCATTGAATTACATTCTTTTTGCGTGTGCCGATATTCTGACGGATGTGGATTTCGCGCAGGAAAAGACCAGACTTCCGGGGTGGGAATGGTTCCTTGCTTCGGACGGCCTGATGGGAAAGCGAAAGATTAGTGGGAGAGGAGATTTGAGTCTCATACAATTCTTAGTTTATGAGGTGTGTCTTCGAACGCTCTGTGGTATCTACAGGCTCTTACCAGGTACAGTCACTCTACCTCACGCACGCCGACAAGGGCAATGCGGCATACAACGTAATTGGCCTTACCTCGCCGGGGAGAATTCGTTCGGATATTTACAATATCACACCGACGTCGATGGTCTTGTGAGAACTGGGTGGTCATTTGCGAATGGGCAGGGCAACGAGTATGTATACTATATCCCTCCAAAAAAAGCACACTTCTGAAAGATTCATACGAATCAAATCCAGCTAACTTGATACATGATTGAAGTGTCCTCTGCACAGCAATCCGCTCCCTCGCTCCACGTCTTGTCGGACGCAAACTTTCCTCCCTGACGGCCAACATGGCCCAAACGCAACGCAATCTCTCCTCCGGACAAATCCGGTTCATGTCGCCTGAGCGCGGCGTGTTGCAGCTCGCAACCTGTGCTGTCCTGAACGCAGTATGGGACCTGTGGGCGAAAACTGAAGAGAAACCGCTCTGGCGGCTTGTGACTGATTTCTCCCCGGAGCAGTTTGTTGCCTGTATCGATTTTCGCTATTTAACAGATGTGTTGACGAGGGAGCAGGCGGTGGCAATGTTGAAGGAGCAAGAAAGGACGAAGCAGGAGAGAATTCAAATGGCGTTGAAGAATAGGGCGGTGCCGGCGTACAACACCTCGGCGGGATGGTTGGGGCATTCAGACGACAAGGTTAGATACTATAAATACCTAGAGGAAGTTCTACGGGGTGTGCTATAGATCTACTAACGAATGAGTAGGTCCGCGAGCTACTGCAAAACGCAGTGAAGCAAGGGTTTAGGCATTTCAAGCTGAAAGCCGGACTTGGGATTGAAGCCGATCGGAAACGACTAGGCTTTGTCCGTGAGACTGTCGGCAATGACGCCATTCTGATGGTGGACGTTAACCAGCTGTGGGATGTCGACGAGGCCATTGAGTACACGAAGCAATTGGCAGATTTGAAATTATGGTCTGTCCGCCCTGTCACCATCATCAAGTCGGGCGCTGTTAACAGTCTAGTGGTTGATGTGAATCTAGGTTTATCGAAGAACCCACCTCCCCAGACGACATCCTCGGTCACGCCAAAATACGCGCTGCCCTCAAGCCCTACGGCATCGGGGTTGCCACGGGCGAACATATCAACAACCGCGTAATGTTCAAGCAGCTGTTGCAAGCCTCTGCTCTGGATGCGGTGCAGCTCGATGCATGTCGTCTCGCCTCCATCAACGAGATCCTCAGCGTCCTCTTACTGGCCGCAAAATTCGGCGTACCCGTGGTTCCCCCCATTGAGTTGTGCTCACACATCAGCACGATTGACTTCGTCGTCGTGTCTGGTAAGCAGAGTATTTTAGAATACACGGATCATTTGCATGAGGCGTTTCTGGCCCCGGCCAAGATCACAGGGGATGGGTATCATGTCACGCCGACGCTCCCGGGGTATTCATGCTATGTACACGAGAAGGAGTTTGAGAAGTTTGAGTGTCCTCAAGGAAGCTTTTGGAGGTCGGAGACCGGGCAGAGGATGTTGAATGATCCGTGGAGAGGGGTGCCCGGGGAGCAGACTTCATAGAGTAAGTGAGCCTGGGCATGACAATCCCGTACTCCGGATTTATTCCTTCTATTCTGCACTTCCCGAGGCGGAAATCACCCTTCAAGTGACCACCAGCGAATCCCTACTGTTGTATGTCGGGCTTCACCACTTTTTTTCTCCTCCCTTTTTGATTCCTCGAATCAGACCGTCTTGCTAGTCCTGTCTTCACGCCCTTCCTCTGAACGTCACTCCTTCTCTGTACACTATGATTGGCCTTCTTCAGCGCTTGCGAAATGCGCACGGCACCCTCCATATGCGGCAAGGGAAAGGGCGTGTTTTTCAAAAATATGCGTCAATGTACAATCACTACTCGCTCTTGGCGGTCGGAGGGATCTCTAATCTATAGCCATTGGAGTAATCTAAGCTAGTGGGAGAGTCTTTCTCTCCATATAGTATTCTGTTGTAGCACTGCTCAATTCGCTTGTGGCAACCATTCAGATCTCACCAGGTCTGTAACTGCGCCATACCTGGAAGCCAACCTGCTCGTACCAACCATCCAAGCTCACCCAGTCGACAAAAACGCCCTCGATACCTCTCTGCTTCATATCCATGATTGCATGACAGAGAAGCGCAAGTCCAATTCCACCTTTTCGATGAGCCATGTCCACGCCAACGCAGCCAATTAAGCCTGTCTGAGGGCCGCACAGAGGTGGGAATGCCCAATCGCGTTGCAGCAGTGGCGAAGACGGAGAAAGCATCAAGGTCCAGCCCACTTGTGTTCCGTTGGAGTCGAAAGCGACCATCACACTCGAGGGATGGTCGCTAGGATTCAGAGTGACATAAGCTTCAACCCAGCCCTGAATGCAAATTGTCAGCGAGTAGTTGCGGCAAAATACACGGTATTGATATGTCGGATTCATGCACTTACCGGATATGTCGAGAAGTTTCTCCTCTGAGCGACTAGGCACTCCTCATAATGCTCAGGCATGAGGGGACGGAAGGTATATCCACGCTCTTTGGCTCGAGCAAGGTACTTCTCTGGAGGATCGAAATTTCGGATGTCCTGATACAAATCGACCGATCGAGCATTCAATGGATTGAGCCGGAAGCCGCGATGAACAAAGAAATCTTGAACATCGACGGGCAAAGCTCGCGGAATCCCAGGCCAGAATCGAGGAAAACAACTGGTAAGTCCGAGATTGTTGAGCTTGAACTGATTCCTGAAGAACGCTCGGGTCTCTGCCAGCAGAGTAGTTCCGACGCCGCGTCTTTGCTGTTCAGGCTTGACTGCGAGAACTGCAATTTGACCGGAGGTGACACCCCGGTTGACTGTGGTATAAGCAATGCAGAATCCCACCATGACAGACCCTAGACGCGCGACGAAATGGTGTCCATTAGACCGAACGAGGAGCCTGCGCAAGCTGTCAATCGGGAGTGCATAAGTGGGTAGGGCATCCTTCCAGATTGCAGCTAGTTCGTCTAGATCCTTCGAGGCATCAAACGGTGTCACGGCCACTGAGGGTGCCATTGCTTTTTGTCCAACTGGCAAGGCTCCCTTGGCCTCTGATACTCCAAACAAGACATTCATCGCTGCTTGGAAAGCTTCAATAGTTGGTTCATACGTGGCGATATAAGTCCCAATCCTTGAATCTTCTAGGAAGTCATATGGATTGCAGGCTGCGATTGTGACCAGTCTGTTCGCGCGTTTAGAGAGCTCATCTGCGAGTTCCAGTTGGAACGACGATTCGCGAGCGTTGCCGGTGGTCAAAATGACTACCTCTGCGGCATCAACAAGGCTCCACTGCTCGACTGTCAGACCAGCCGTTCCGTAGCGGACCTCGGTAACGGTAGGATTGTGAAGTCGAAGCAGATCGATGAACTGTGTGGCACTGTTTAGCCATTGTTTCCTCGTGCCCTCCCCGTCCACTGCACCACCCACGGGTGTCTTCGCACCAGGAAAGAGAAATAGGATCTTTGAGTTTCCGGACAAGGGTAGTATATTCTGCTCATCGCGAACGAGTGTCACGGATCGAGAATAAGCTTCTTTAGCAAGAGATTCAGTCTTTGCGTTCAGAGCAGCAAGGCTTTGTGCACTTTCCAACCGCAGGGCTGTATCCCAGTCGAGAATCTTGCTTTTTAACCGTGCAACGCGGTTACAGGCCTCCTCTAGGCGAGATGACTGTATGATGCCAGATTCGACTGCTTGGCAGACATTGTTGATCGAGGCCACCTGGACATCGAAAGTATGACAGATCATGATGCTGTCACTCCCAGCATTCAAAGCGAGGATTGAGCCCCTCTCCGTTCCGTACGTCGCGCGAATCCCGTCCATCTCGAGACAATCTGTGATAACCATGCCGTCGTACTTCATATCCTTACGTAGGATATTCAACGCATTGCTGGAAAGCGTAGCTGGCAGCTTTCCGTCATCAATGCCAGGCAGCGCAATATGTGCAGTCATCACGGACTCGATGCCTTCCGCGACAGCCCGACGAAAAGGGATCAATTCGCATCGTTCCAATTGATCTCTGGTTTTGGAAATAACGGGTAGGCCATAATGCGAGTCTACAGCGGTATCTCCATGCCCTGGAAAGTGCTTCACACATGGAACAATCTTACATTCCCTCAGTCCCTTGGCGGCAGCGCTGACGAATCGACCAACGAATTCCGGATCGTCCCCAGGACTGCGTACCCCGATGACCGGGTTGAGAGGCTCAGAATTAATATCACAGACGGGCGCATAGTTCATATTAATACCGAAAAAGGCCAAGGTCTCCCCTGTTGCTCTCCCAACTGCGTACGCGAGCTCTGGGGAATGAGTAGCGCCCAGCGCCATGGGTCCTGGAACCTGCGCAGCTATCGGAGGTGAAATTCTGGTGACCAGACCATTCTCCTGGTCAATGCCTATGAAAAGGGGATGTTCATGCCCGGCATCCTTCGCCTCTTGCTGAAGGGCCAGCGTTAGTGACTACGACGGATCAGCAAGAAGCCAATACAGATGGAAAGGGCTGGACATTCTGTCATGGTACCTGAAGCTGCGCTGCATCGGCGATATTCCGTTTGAAGAGAACAATTCCTCCTATACCATACTCTCGGATCAATGTCTTGATCTCCGCACTCGGGGTCAAGCCATGAAAGCCGACGGCAAAAAGCTGGTATCATCGTCAGCGTAGAGAGCCAAGCTCACAATAATTGGCCACTCACCTGTCCAACTTTCTTACGGAGATTTATGTCTTGCATTATGATTGTATCAGGCTGCTATTTCGTTGTTAAAACTGAGATCCAACTGTAGAATGATGCGAAGTTATTCCTTCGGAAAATCGAGCCCAGAAACTGCCAAGGATTAGCTCGATCATGCACGATCAATACTGGGATCCTGTGTGAAGCTAGGGCCTTCGTGAAGAGGCAATAATCAATGATAGATAAGGAAGTGAAGACAAGAGCTTAAGTGTCTGAACTATTTGGCGCCAAACCACCGGCAAAGTGCCAGGAGCGCCGAAGGATTGACCGAGCAGCACATTCCCCGGAAGTTTTTGCGTGAAGGTGGCAGAGATCAGCCTCACCCTCGGAAAAGACAACAACGACAGATGCGACGTCCAGCTGCAACTTCCCATGGACAGTGACTAAGAAGAAGCGCCTAGTGCCAGCCATGGTCGTTCTTATCTCACCTTGGGTTGAGAAGGCGCTTAGACTTCCCGCGAATGGTCAATGGCCATAAGTTTATGGAGAGATGGATGGTTTGAGACATTCGGTTAAGACCAAGGCTTGTCACTTTGATGGAGCTTCAGAATGTAACTTCGTGCCGCAACCACAGTCTAGTTTGCGGGGTTAGCGGATCCTTTATCGTTCGCGCGTGATGGTTCGTCCAAAGCAGATGTAGCCCTGGATATTGAGATTCAACTAACTTACCTGATAGGGTGTCTTCCTTCTCAATCCGGTTCAGTAGCTGTTTCTTTATCGGCATGAGATAAAACTCCATTGTTCGCCTCGAACGAAGCCTTGGCTGCAGAACTAGCCACTCATAAGTTGACGCCCTATATGAGACGCTGGATCCCAATCTTCAAAGCGCACTCTTCGCTCTCTCATGTCTGAGGGGTGAGGATCAGGGTGACTGCACATAATCTCTCACATCCGTATATATCCGCATATCAGTTGAATCCAAAATTGCCTCTGCATTTCAACGGAAGAAAACAGCGTCATGTCTGAGATTAGTGAAGTCCCTGCCCAGGGCAGCCCCGATGACATTGCCAAACCCAGCACAACAGTTGGCGTGACGACTCAACCAGTTGATCTTGATCCTTCCGATCCCAAACAGAGACAGATTCGCTCGAACCTGGAAGAGTTCGAACGCCTCTTCGGAGTGGACGAGGATGCGTTTGAGCAGCCAACGACCACGCGGAAAGAGTTATGGTCATACTATCTGTACTATAATGGTGTGTCCATTTGGTCGGAGTGAATTTGACTGTCTTCCTCGACTGACTGCTACCTCCCGTTTAGGTGACAATGGGGTGGGCCCTGGATCCTACAGTCAAGCGCTGTATGTGTTTTCTTTCCTTGGAATCCAGCCCTGACACCATTTATGTTGTCCAGTCGGGTTGGCTAACGGCTGACACCGATGAAATAGCTTTCAATGGGCCTTGAATGGTGCTGGTTGGCAGCCGGGGACGAACCCTCCTCAGCCCTGCACAGCTTCATCTGCCTGTGTGGTCCCATGGGGCGGAGGAACGCGGTCCGTGTCCTCGGTTGTCTTGATCGCCAACGGTCTCTGCTTTACCTTCATGACGGTGATTTTCGTCTGGCTTGGCAGTGCTGCAGACTATGGCTCGTTCGGTCGCTGGCTGCTTCTAGTGCTGACAGTGGTTTGCTGGGCGTTGCAGTATGGCATGATGGGTATTCGGCATTATAGTCAATGGCCGGCGGCTATGGCTCTGTATGTGGTCGCGTATATCGCCTATGGAGCAACCTTGGTCTTTTATGCCGCCGTTTTCCCAAGGCTTGCTCGCTATATGCCGCATGTTCGAAAGGCACGCGAAGAGGATTTGAGGGAAGGTAAGATCAATCAGGAAGAATACGATGCTATTGAGTCCCTTGAGCGGAACCATATCAGGTACGTCCCACTCTTGCTCTGAGAGCTACCTTTTGCAAGTATTCACTGACGTTCATTCTCCAGCAATATATCGACTGCCCACAGCAATATCGGATATTTGTTGACCCTGGTTCTCAACCTGAGTGTTCTCCTTCCGCTCCAGAACGAGAACTTTTCCAATAACCTGGCTCTTTGCCTGACCAACACTTGTGAGTTGCAGCACTGAGATAAATGCCGCGGACCATGCAATGCTTATTCACATTTCTCCGCCAGATTGGGTTGTTCTCGGTGTGTGGTGGTTCATCTTCCAGCAAAAGCGTCCAGGACCAGAGATCCCCAAAGGCTCCAATTATGCGACGATCGGTTTCAAGCAGATCTGGCTTGCCATCCGCGAGATCAGAGCTCTACCGCAGACCTTTCTCTATTTTGTTGCCTATTTCCTACTTGCCGATGGGCTGAACACGACAGGTAAGCGGCGAAATCCTCAAGCCGTTGTGACGGCACTTGGACCATCGTGTTAATGTTCAGCACAGGTACCTTGGTGTCCATCATTCAGAACGACTTTGTGTCCTTCTCCTTCCTGCAATTGACATACCTTGGCATTGCCCAAGCGGTATGCTCCATTGCATCAACTTTTGGATTCTGGTACATCCAGCAGTACTTCAAGTTCCGGACCAAGACCATGTTCTTGGTGACCAACTTCTTTACCGTTCTGATTCCCTTCTGGGGCATGTTGGGCCTATGGACAAAACGTATTGGGTATCATCACACAGTAAGCTTCAATCCTTTTTCATATGCGTCATACATTCTGGGGTCTTTAGCTGGCGAAGGCAAGGGTTCAAAACTAACGCGAACGCAGTGGGAGTTCTATTTCTACAACATCATTTTCGGACTGTTCCAGGCGCCATATTACGCGGTAAGACGCGAACTGACCCCATAATACGGCTGATCTTCTAATATACGGTCGTTCAACAGTACGCTCAAACCATGATCAGCGAACTTATGCCTAGAGGGTACGACAACATGTTCTTCGCTCTCTTTGGCATCACCAACCGAGCTGTAAGTAAAAACATTGTCTCGCCCCCCAAGTCCTAGAGAAATATTGCTCACGATCTTACTATTTGTGTAGTCCTCGATCATCGGCCCCAACGTGGTCCAAGCCATTATCAACAACACTCAGAACAACTGGATGGGATTCCCCTTCCTGTTGGCTATCTGCACCGCGGCGATGATCGCCATTTGTTTCGTGAACGTCGAAAAAGGTCGCGAGGATGGCAGAAGATTCGCCGAAGCGCGCAAGATCGCTCGCGTGGCTGCCGAGAGTGGATTGAGCAAGGATGCTATTATGAAGAAAGCAATGAATGGAGAACTGGATCACGAGGTTGCTGCAAGCAAGGGTGCAGAAGTACAGATGAAGGCATGAGACCCGATAGGAGTGACGCTTTGAGGAAACAAAGTAAGAGTGTCGGTGCCAGCCTCTATTGAGGCAATGGTTTTGCCTATCTCATACCGTGCTTAGTGGGAGCTCCATATACAGCAATTTATCCAGTAGCTTGGAAATTTTAAGAGAGCTCAATCCAGGCCAAGATCTACAGGGATAATAAAAGGCAATGATGGCTGATTGATTTTCTGGTATCAGACAGACGAGTTATCGAGAAGACGACCAGCGGTCGTCACTGGATGGGCAGCGCGGATCCCAGCCTCCAGTCATATACGAACCACCGATTGGAACTATTACCCGACGTAGCGTATTAGCTTGCCCTTGATAATGTTCCCAATGTCTCTTGAGATCCCAGAAGTCCACGACAATCCATGTTCACGCCCTCGATGATGAGAAGCATATGACGTAACTCGAAGGTATCTCTCCGTCACTCCTCCGTCCAAAATGAAACAACATGACGAGGTTGAACCTGTATCTTGCCCTGATCTCGAACTCGTCCCCAAAGCTACATGACGCTATCTCAAGGATAGTTTCCAGTGGACATAATACAAGACGATTGTTGTGCATGCCCTTGACCCACTATGGAAGGACAACGGTCCTGAGACACATTTCTATTGAAACGTCACCAGGATCGCTTTGAGATTGCGTCCCTGGTATATGTCTCGGACGAGGAGAGGGATCGCTCTGCGCAAGTCGTCCCTGTGGAACAATTTGGAAACATTCCTGCTGCTGCTTTTCCTTGCATGTTTCGTCTCATCGATATCGACTCGTGTACAATAACCACTCTACCGAACAAGATGAAGATTGCTATCACTGGCTCCCGGGGTTCCGTGGGGAGAGTGCTCGTCAAGCTGTGCGCTGAGGCAGGGCACCATACCGTCCAGATCAATCGCACTCCCAAGGAATACGATGGCACACCCAACTGCGAGATGAGAACGGCCGACGTCGCCGATGACTATGACGCAACATTGAGAGCCTTCGAGGGCTGCGACGCCGTCATTCACCTCGCCGCCATTCCTGACCCCGTCGGCAAGGCCGACTGGAAGGTCCACAACAACAATGTCAACTCCGCCTTCAACGGATTCCACGCTGCTGCGACGCTTGGCATCAAGAGAGTCTGCTACACCTCGTCCGTCAACGCCATTGGTCTCGCCTACTCCAACCAGCCGCTGCACTTTGACTATTTCCCCATCGATGAAGAGACGCCTCGGCGTCCTACCGACTCGTACGCTCTGGCCAAAGAGGAAGCCGAATGCCAGGCCCAGTCCTTCGTCGACTGGTTCCCCGGAATGAACATCGTCTGTCTGCGCCTTCACGAAGTTTCCCCGCTGGAGAAAGTCCAAAAGGAACACGCGGAGGACTGGGAAGGTTCCGCCGTCAAACAGCTCTGGGGCTGGGTTAGCCCCACCGCAGCGGCGAGGGCTTGCCTTCTCGCTGTTGAGAGGGCCGACAGCGTCAACGGCTTCGAGATCTTCAACATCGTCGCTCCAACAACCACGCAGGATACGCCGTCGGAAGAACTCGCAAAGAAGTATTACCCCGAGACGGAGATCAGAGGTGACATGTCCACGAACGTGGCATTCTGGACCACCGACAAGGCCGATAGAATTCTGGGATGGACTCATTATGAGACGAAGTGATCAGTTTGTTTGTTGGTTGGTTTGTTTAAAACATTTCTGCGGCAGGAAGGCTTTGCTTTGTTCTTGTTCAATCGAAAGTGCATCACTGGCTATTCATGACTCTTGAGTTGGCAAAACATCTTACAATGAATGGCCAATCCACATGGGAGATATGCATTCACATAGTGCTTCGTCTGCGATATGCTCGAAAAATCCGCCTTCTCTCTCAAACTACATACAGACTTCATGAAAAAAGTAGAACAAACTGTCTGCATATAATGCTAGTGAATTCCAACCGGTACGACTTTGCCATATCACAATAGATCCCCATTGTCATTCATAAATTGGGCCTGACCAGACCACTCGAAACAGGGACAATAAACCCTTAAACCTTCCACGGCCTATCTAACTTCCTACCACAGCAGAAACTATCCCCAGACCCGTCATTACGGCGAAATAAGCTCCGTTGAGCGCTTATATGGTCAACCACAGAACTCACCACTTTACATTTGACAGATCATTCGTGTTCCTCGCGTTATATTTCAGAAGAATGTGTCACTAATACATCACACTGGACATGCTGTTTGGCCGACACCTGAACGAGTATGCCCTATCACGGAGCAGGTGTTCGTTTCGAGACCACACGGATGGGTTCCTCGCCCCGAAGCGATCTCCAGCGATTCGTGGCCCTAATCAGCTCGTCACAGCCAGACAGTAACCAACCATACTTCTCTGCGAATCCGTCCATAACCTCCCACGAGCGAATATCCCATGGATCGCCCCAGACAATCATTCCATTCCTCCCCTCGTTCGCGCCGTTTCCTCCAAAAAGCGCGCCCAACATATCGTCGCACAGCTCACAGCTATCGAAACGTCCCGATGCCCGGACCAAATTGTCTCGGAGCGTCGGCAGCAGCACCAAAATGAGGCGTACACTGTTGGAGCGGAGTCGGGAACAAAGACACAGGGATCCTTTGCGGGATGGGTAAGGCTAAAACGCGCATGGGGATTTCAACTTCACATGAGAAGAAACTCGAAAGGGAGAGGATGGACATGTTTGTCAGGGCGGCGCGGTAAACATTGTATTGGATCAGGTTGAGGAGGTGATCGACGGAGAGAGGAAAGAAAAAGGGAGGTTCTGCCTGGGCCAGTTCTTGATCTTTCTTCATCGCCACTGGTGGAGCGGCCTGGCCGGAAGTTGGAGCTGACTGATTGTTTAGAAGACAATAGCCATCGATGGTCTTCCTGTTGGATTTCGAGGGATTGGGATTGGAGCTTGAGTTGTCTCGAGCTTTGCCCCGTCTCTCAGCTGCTTTTCGAAGCCCTGGATGGACTGCATGTCAGATTTCTGATACTATTCGCAAAATGGAATAGAAGCAACCAAGAGCATGAAACGGGAATAAGCATGTTACTAGAATGCCCGTTTCCCAAGGGCAGTAACACTCACGGTAAGCTCGCTGATTCAAGCGATTCTGCCTTTTCCGTCTCGCTTTGGCATCTGTAAACCCGCGCCAATCATCATCTCCAACCAGGACGTTTTCAAGATGCAATGCGGGACGTTCCTGACTGACATGGTTTAGAGGTTGCAGTGCCATCAGGGGAAACGACTGCCTAGATGGATCCATTGCATTTGAAATGCCTCATCTCACAACCGATAATTAATGCTTGTCTGTCCTGCTTACGTCTAGATGCAAAGAGAGAGAATGGGATCATGTCCGTATGTAATTGGAACCTGGGCAAATCCATCCCAATCCCAGCTAATTCGAATACGTTAAGCTTCATGCAGCTTGCTTATGCCGCTACTGTAGATTGAGTATAGATCCTTGGAGATAATTGGCCTCCTGGAGATTTTGGTTTTTCTCTTTCCCTTCGTCGAAGTATATACACAACCATGGATACTACAATCAAGATGCGATAGCCCAGCATCAAATGTGCTTTCTGGGAGGATTTGTCGAGCGATCCCCATCCCGAATTTCAAGACACTAAATTTCAAAAACGTCTGGTTGATTACGACTATAAATTCATTTGAGTTTCTGAAGATCTCCTTAATGATCGTGAGGCACATTTGTAAGCTCTCTCCTTCGCCTCTTCCTCTTACGATGGCTTCAAAATCAGTTCTCATCACCGGCTGCAGCGGAGGTGGTATCGGGCATGCACTTGCTCAGGAGGGGGAATTTCACACGTTCCTTAAGACATGTGTCATAATGCAGAGGGAATTATGGTCAGTCTATGTAAAACAGCCATAGGTTATAGTTGCAGCTGTCAGTCATTATATGTCTGTCACTAGTGAAGAGAGATACTTTAATTCTACAGGGGATGGTGATTAGATATATTAGTTTTTGTTTTTTTTTTTCCCAGATTGCATCAAACTAAAATTCATTTTCAGAGTTTGCCTCATAACCCGAAAGATATTATCTCATTGAGCTTTTTGATCAGTAGTATCTATCTATCTATCTATCAAATCAGCGCTGGCAAGCTGCAACATTGTCTGTTGTTCCAAACTGTAGCATTCAGACTACTCCCAAGTCTATATACCAGATTGCGCATTCTATACTACGCCATGACCCTGATGCAAATTGGAAACGAGCAAGATGGCCAAAAGGGAAGCCTCTCGGGCAAACAAACAATCAAAGTTCGACCGGGTACCGCAGCCGGATCTTCTCCCCGTAAAAGTATAATGCTATCAACGCCGGACAGAATGCAAGCGTCAAAAACCCCAGCAGCGAGTTCCCCCATCCAACCCCCAACGATGCGTACATGCTACTCCCCGCGAGAGGGAGTAGGGCTCCCCCAATCGACCGAAGGACGGTGTTCGCCGCGAATGCGCTCGCCGCATAGACGGTGAATGCATCGACCAGGTATCCCATCACGGGCATGAAGAAAAACATGTTTCCCAGCCCGACGAAACTCGAGCCAACGATCGGCACCATCCAGTGCGTCCGCGCCTGCGCTGACCAGCCATACCAGAGTAGCCCTGCGGCAAGGGTCGGGCCCGCCATGATGAGGAAGGGCAACCGGTCCTCGGGCTTCATCTTCCCCTTGGCGGCGCGGGCGCTGACGTATCGATCACTCGTCATGCTGAACGCCAGCAGGCCGATGATGTTGCCGACACCGAGGCCGATGTAGGTCAAGCCGGAGATCCCAGCCGAGAAGCCGTATCGCGTTTCGAAGACGAGAGGGAATGTCGTCAGGAGCAGGTACAGGATGCCGTAGATGAAGGCAGAGGAAACGGAAAGGAGGATGTTGATGGGTGAGAAGAGGATCATCTTCGTCGGACGGACGATGGCTCGGATGAGGATGTCTCGAGGTGGGATTCCTGTGTCGAGTTTCGATCTGAGTTGCATGTTTCCCGTCTCTTTCTGTAACCGCTTCGTCTTCCGCGCCAGAAGGGTGACCGCGTATGTTTCTCTCATGAATATAATCTGAGTCACTGTTGTCGCTCCACTCTAAAAAGGCTGGGAGTGAGTCTAGGCAAAGCGTTGAAACGAGAAGCGTTCAAAAAGAAAGGCTCACCAGAATAGTCAACAGCCAGAATACCCATCTCCAGCCCTTGCATTCCGCTAAAAAACCGCCAATAACTGGTCCAATGGCTGGTCCAGAAATAGGGCCTAAAGAATACAATGACAAGGCCTTGCCTCTCTCTTGGAGGGGGAAGAGGTCGGCAATAGTACCTGCACCAATTGCAAGAGGTGACGATCCCACACACCCGGCGAGGAAGCGCCACACGATCATCATGTTGAGGTCGCTGGACACACCGCAGGCAATCGTGAAGATCACGTACAGGACATTCGAGACGGTGTAGATGATCCAGCGTCCGTACACCTCAGATAGAGGGGCCAAGACGAGAGGGCCGAAAGCCAGGCCCAGGACGTAAATCGAAATAACGAGACTGCCCAGCAACTCATTCGAGACATGGAATTCTTCCAATACCTGCTTCACACCCGGGGCAAACATCGAGGACGCCAACGGTCTGTGGTCAACTGTTAGATCTCCGCCCTTCTGTACCTGTCCTCAGAGTCACATACACAAGGAAAGTTATCATGGAGACAATGCCTGTAGTAGTCCATTTCTTGGCGAGCGTCCAATTCATGGGATTTGCGGGATCATCTTCGCCATCCCACCCGACGAGATTCGGGTCGTCAGGCTCCGGCACCTTTTCTTTCGCCTCTGCATTCTTCTGCTCCTCAGTCGCGGCTTCGAGGTCTTTCTCGTCGTATAGAGTTGATTTGGCGTCAACTGAGGCATCGTCTTGTCGTGTCTGTCCGCTAGCAGCGATCTCCAGTTGATGCGCGGTTCTTCGACATGACGCTCATCACATTAGCCTTTGGTCCTCAATACTGACTGCAATATCTGCTACTCACTGCACAACCGGTTCCGCTGCTTCAAGACTGTTGGTCAGTGTTAGGGACGGCATGTTTTCAAGCATGAATTGAACAGCCCTCTTGTGACCGCATTTGCTGCGAACTGCAGATGCAAGCAAGCTAGTACCGTCCAGAGCCTTGATTTGACACGTGATATGAATAATGTTAACTTGGACGGTCAATGGGGAATGCTTCCAGGCAAAAGCGTCGGAGAAATGTTTACAGAACCTAATAATGATGTTCTCAGACAGAGAGTATTTGAGGGCTAACGGCATGGAGGCCAATATATACTACTGTGCGGGAGATCCATGTCGACGGTGCCCATTGAGGGGTCGAGGGAGATGATTGCTAATGCAACGAACAAGGACCGAGGGCAGGCTGAAGCATCATAACGGCCGATGAAAAGGCCGTGGTGCGATCAAATTGCGAATCATCTTTCCAGAATTTAGTGCGGAAGAACGAGTCAAACGTCCATGGAAGCCATGCTACTTATCTCCACGTTAATCTCCTTACACCGTAAATTCCATTGCCGCTGGCCAGCCTGAAGAAACAGTCCTCAGTTAGGTATACGGAGTATGAGATCGGTGATCTTGCCGTAGTTGTATGGACTGGACATTGGCCGAAATTGTCCTGTTGATTCATCTCCACGACAACATCTGGCCTGTTCGACCTCCGAGAGATGGCTGAAAGAGGAAAATCTGAACGGAAGGCCAGATACAGATCGACTGGAAGCAGAGACAAGACAAGACAAGACGCTAAAACATGAAACCTGGGCTGATCTATCCAAGGGCAAAAGTCGAATACTAAAACCAACCAGCGAATCAATCGCGGGTTCCTCGGCTGCGTATTCGGCAAACCGGCATCTCATCTCGAGCATAGTTCGACCACTGTCGTGGATCGCAATTGGCCCGTCTTTTTTTCCCGCTTCGCTTGATGCATGTCGCTTCTTCTTCTCTGTATTCCTCTCAGAACGTGGCTTCTCTGTCGCGTTTCACTGCATTATTATAATGCAGGCCAGCATGGATAACTTACCCATCCCATTTGCACCTTTGGGATCCATAGAATTGGGAGGATGGCAAGAGTGTACGACCTCATGATTACAAAATACCAAAAATGACATACGTAGTTCGGACGAGAATTAGGCTTTTCAAAGGAAATACTCCATGAGGTTCACAGCTCGGTGTGCTGAGCCCATGTCATGTATAACCTCCTATACTTTTTGATCAATTGCCGCGACTCCAGACGGACGGGGCTTGTCATAATTGATTTGAGGCTGATCTGTTTCATTTTCAACCCTCTGAGCCGCTTTCCACTGGCGTTTCTCGTCCACCTTTTGTCGCCAACGAGCCCCAAAGATGGTGTTCAGCCACACCGTGCAACCGGACACGAGCAGAAAGAAAGCGCTGATGGTACTAAACCATCCGACTCCAATGCCCTCAACGGCCGGAAGCACGAGACCAGAGCCCAAGGCAGCAAAAACGTAACGGAACATATAGTTTCCGGCCACCACTTCGGCGCTGCGTCCCTTCGACTGCATCACGTCCAGGCAGTAGGTGTTCAGGCTGGGGAAACAGAACAGCTGGGCTACACCCTGCAGAAACATGGCGAGAACGGGCACGGGAATGCCGCCCACTGCCTTCTCGACAGTCCAGCCGTATACCAGGATGCAGCCAGGAATGACAACGCAGATAAAGACCAGGCATGACTTGAGACGGTCTTCGGGAACACGCACGCCATTGCGTTTGCGGATCCATTTCTTCACCACGTGGTCGGCCCACCGGCCACCCACCAGCGTGCCGCACAGATATCCCATGCCTGGGGCAATGTAGAAGAGACCAGACTGGATCGGGGTCGTCAGGTGGAAGCGTGGGTTCAGAACATAGCGGATGGGAGTCAGAAGAGAGTACTGATTCCACACTAGAGCGCCTGCCGCTAACCCGGCAAAGAAAAGATTGGGATACGAGAACAAGAGCACTCCCACGCGGATTGGTGAAATGCGATGCCACAGTAGTTTAACTTTTCCAGAGAATGTGTGCTCGGCCAACTCGGCATTGCTCTTCTTTGGGATTGTTTCTGGAAAGAAGAAGAAAACCTGCAGTGTTGCGACGCCGCCTAAAGCGGCCTGCAGCCAGAAGATCACCCGCCATGACCGAAACGTGACAATCACGCCCTGGAAAAGCCATTAGCAACCTCTCCCTGACATGTAAAGGCCACGACGTACGCCAATAAACGGCCCGAAGGCAGGACCGATCAGGGTGCCCGAGAGAAACCATCCTAGAGCGGTGGCGCGGCTGCGAGGCTCATAGACATCACCAATGGCAGAGCTGCCAACAACCAGAAAGCAAGTGCCCTGAGAAGCACTGAGGACCCGGAAAATGAAATATGACGCGAGGTCTGGAGCAAGTGCTGTGCCAATACTAAAAACGAAGAACAGAAAGGCACTTGTAATGAATATCTACACCACGAGTTCTTGCCGTTAGTCTTCTTCTTCTTCTTCTTCAGGGTCAAGTATATTTCGATTTCTCATCGATCCCGGAAACTTACAGGACGGCGACCCCAGACCTGGCTGAATGGGCCCCAGAAAGGAGCTGCAACCCCCATGAATGTCAGATATAACGCATTGCTCGCATTGATAATGCTCCCACTCGTGGAGTAGGTTTTGGCGACTTCAGGAATGGCTGGCAAGATAGATGTGGAGCCAATGGCAGCAAGAAATGAGCAGAACGAAAGAACGAACACAATGATGATTTTCCGCGTTGGGGAGAATCGAAGATATTGTTCTGCATCGGCCTCTCTGTTCTCGGTGGATGTCACCGGCATGTCATGGTGCGAAATGTGACTCTGAACGAGGTCAAGTTCATTTGCTGCCGCTGGTGTCTGTCCAGTCCGTATCTTTTCCATCGGTGGTTCTCCAGTCTCGACATCATGCGGTAGCTCCTGTGAGACTGAACTTTGAGGAGGACTAATGTCCGCCGTATCGCAAGCCATCGTTACATCCCGGACAGTGAACTCAGATGCGGACTCCTGTCAATTCGCAAGGAAATGTTAGGTCTCTCAACGAGGCACCAGGAACGGTATTTCCTAACTTCAAAGCAGTCAGAGGTTTTCTCTCAGAATGTGCTTGAGGAACAATAAGACAGTGGCCTTCATAAGTGCAGACCTTCAGAAACTTTGCGGATCGACAGAGAGAGATGTTAAGCGATGAATCCGCAAAAGAACTGGAAAGATCTCATCAGTAGCTAGGGCAAAAGTGCCATGAGTCAGAGTACCTGGGCACCTAGCATATCATAGAGAAATATGATGCCCAATCTCCCCAATGGCTTATCCCAGTTCACGAGGGAGCGGAGCAGTAGCCGAATGTTTGCAGGATAGGAAATCCACCAGTTCTCGATGACTGAGATGCAGGGGGGAAAGAGTGAGTTTCCAGGCATTTTTCCAAGGTTCCGGGGCCTGGATCATCAAATAGGTAAATTTCAGTTCTTGAGAGGCCCAATTATGCTTGCAGAGGTCAGGATAGCAGTGGATCGCATCGCCACTAACATACGCAGTGCTCAAGAGTATATCCGGAAAAGAATCCGAGCATGTACAGATTTTTGCCCTGACAACGCGTCAGGATAGACACCAGATCTGTAAATACCGCCATCAGTTAATTGACTGGTCATTTTGAGGATCAATTTCTCCTTCAGCGCCTATAAAGAGACAGCTCCTTCAAAAGCGCCTCCAGTTGGTCAATGTGTGTCGTTGACACAGTCGAAGTTTGGCTCGGGGCCTTGCTGATTAACGTAATCGGACATCGAGCAGCGCAGGACATCGAGCGGCGCGCCGAACCCCCTATTCCACCACCCCTCCAAGGATATCTGATATTCAACCACGAAACGCAGCAATGCCACCAGAATCAAAAGGAGCAGCAATCCATCAAGAAGGCCGTATTCTATTGGCTATAAAGGCCTATCAGAATGGGCAATTTTCAAGCGCCGCCGCCGCCGCCTACGATATACCACCGGGATATTCCAGTACCGGCTCTCTGGCCGGAAGGCACGCTCAGAGAAGCTGCCAAAT
>JSYV01000786.1:0-23043 GCA_000787455.1 Evansstolkia leycettana | reverse complement strand
AGAAATTTTGCGTTGAGCCCGTATTTTGCGTTGAGGTGTCGGGGTCGGTTAGATCATCTAACTACCTACACTAGCATGCCCTGACCCCCTTCACTTAATTCTTGGCAGAATTATGGCCAGTGCACCATTGCTGACCCCTTAAGCAAAAATACAATGAAATTGAATTTCATTTATTTTAGTTTTCTTATACATTGCGCAATATATTACTGAAAAATATGCATACAATCTACATGAAGCAGTTATGAATCAGTTTAAAGGTAGTTTAAAGATACTTCAAAACTACTTCACGCATTTTTAGGTGTTCAATTAGGCTTAGGGGCTGATGAATTATTGATACAGTAGTGAATTATTATTATTGATATAGTAGCGAATAATCATTATTATCTGTAACCTGCTGAGCGCAGCCTCAGGCAAGATCAGCGATCAGTTCTCGAATAAACGCGCCTCCAAGTGCACCTTTGAGTGTTCAATCACGCTATTGTATCTCTGCATCAGGCCTTATCCCCAGACCTACGCAGCCCTTCTTAATACCAGCTCTCATGCTGGCCCTCATGGGCATCACCTCCGGTCTCAGAGGACAGAGCGGTTTGTTCCTACTATTTGATATTCTGATAGAACATGCCAACTGATCTTTTATTCTTTAGACTGATCTGTTGCTAGAGCATAGGTTTCTCAATTCGAACTTGTCATCTGCTCAAAATGGGATCGCCCTTTGTGGCTTATATCACACAAACTACAACTGTGCCCATGATCCTGGACTTGTGATCATCTCTCAGAGACTATAGGAGAAGAGACGAATCTTATTTGGCTATCTATGGGCGGATAATCAGAAAAGGAAAGAAGAACTCTGCAGGCTCATTAAGGCCTATAAAATAGGCCTTGATTGAGGCTGCAATCAAGGCTCGGGTGCGAAGCTGAATCGGATCAAAAAGGGGGGCCAGAGATGGGGGCCAAAGGAGTGGTGAGCAGGACCCCGCAGGTTCGCCTGCAGGCCTACGGCGGATGGCCGCCTGATGGGCTCCGAGATCATCCCATCGGACCTCCAATTCTTCATTGATTTCGAACAGGAAAATTATATGCAGAGGTGTGATAGTGCGAGGAATGGCACTGCAGAACCCAGGACATGCCCAACAACTGAACAGTACCGTGATTTCCAAGCCTCCCAGCGCAAAGTGGATGCGAATTCATGTGGTGGGCTTTACAAGCGCGTCATTCTGAATAACTTTCAACCGCTCATTGATCCAATACACTTTGCTGAGGACAAGGTTTGGCACGGTTCGCCCATTGCGGCGATCCGTCGGGCCTTCACGGCCCTGGGGACAGTCCGAGTTGATCAGTTCCCAGAGACAGTCTTCAACAAGCTACATGAGTTACAGAGACTATTTGCACGTCCGCTCCCCCTCCCCCCCCGAAGCCTCAACCATCGACAAATCCATGGAACAACCAACCAAGCTCTTACCTACGGGCAAAGATATTGACAACTGTTCGGCATGTACATCCCCAGAAACGCATGGAGAATCCACGGAGAAAGCAAGCAAGTTGTTTCGATCTGAGGGAGACATTGATGTGTCTTCAGCACATCATGGCTCTCAAGCACGGTCATGCTCTCAACTTCACAAACATGGATCGCCCGGTTTTCTCTGGAGAAAGCACGAGACACCTACAAGATCACCTCTGAGCCTGGGCAGAGCGGACTTCATTTAATGCTTGACTCCGACCCCTCATTCATCAGAGCATCAAATATGACGCCGGACGAAGTCGTCAGTTCACATGGTCAAAAGCTTAGAACATACAGTCAATCCACACTTTACCGTCAGCTGATAGAACCGCTTCATCAGAACCACCTGCAGCATACAGTCAATACATGGCTTCACGATCAACTGGCACCTATACTACAGCATCTTCATCAACCGGCTTTGATGAACCTAGTTCTAATGGCATACACCGCGGAATACACTTTACAACCATCATGACTATGACCATGACAAATACAACAACCACAATTATGAGCAGCAGCACGATTATGACCCACATTATAATTACAACCTAACGAATGCCCTGCAGACGCTTACTCCATGGAATTGCCAGTCCTTGAATATCCCATCAAATATCCTACTGAATTCGCTGCCGAATACGCTGCCAAATACGCTCTCAAACACCCTGCCGAATCATATGCAGATGACTACAATCATTGCTACAATAATGCCGGGCCTGATGACGGTGGTTTCGATAATGGCAATTTCAAGGATGGCTTTGATAATGCGTTTGATGATGGTTATTAAGAGATAGTAAAACCCATGGTTTACGCATCCTTCTAATCATGTATTCTACATCGTTTTATCCTGTATAATAGCTTGATGACGAGGACGTCATCTTATTTTAAAAGCGGGCAGATTATTATGGAACGGCCGTGGTCCTGCCATTCTGCCGTTCCTCACCTTAGGCCGCACCTCTTAGCTAGCTCTGCACAGATAGACTGGTATGGGCGAAGCCATGCAAAACACAGTGTGATGATGTGATCATGTATTGGTGATGTTATCTGGCTCTTCTTGGAGCAAGCTGAATACAGAGTAAACCAACAACCGATAATTACGAATAAAGGCTGCGCGGTCGCCTTGGCGGGGCATCGGACCGGACTCAACTCCCGAAGCCTAATGCTAATATTATTGTTGTTCTCTAAACTATGTTTCAAGCCTTACTTTCAATGCCTTTCGAAGATTGAACACTCTAAAGGAGCCACAACCCATCAATGTCCCCTGAAGGCCGCGATGGCCCCGGTCAGAGAATGCCGGACGATACAGGTGCTGCCCGCGATACTTCGGCCTCGAACAAATCATCGTCCTCTTCCTCGTCCGCGTGTCATTTCTTCTCCGTGCCTGCTCCCGTAAAACATATCTTCGACAAGTTCCCTCTCACCACATACCCTGCGAACGATCTCCCACAGCGCTCATACAAAAATCAGAGTGGTAACAGGCTTTTTCTTTTCACAGATGCCGCTGGCGCAAGGCATGGCCGGCCATCATTCAATCCGCAATGTCTCAAGTGGCAGGTTCGTGCAGTTGCCCGTCTTTGCTGGTATTGATCTCTAAAGCTTGTGCTAATGTAACAATTGGAACTCGCAGGCATACTTGAAATTTGTCGGTATTGACTTTGAGATCGTTTCGTCGAACAATCATGCGTCACCAACCGGTGCCCTTCCTTTCCTCCTCCCTGCGCTTCCTGCTGGGACCCTCGTGCCGATACCTTCCAACAAATTACAGAAATGGGCCATTGAGCAGGTCCATTGCGAAGAGGAGCAGCAATTGGATATTCGCTTCGAGGTCTATGCATCTCTTCTAGATCACCGGATACGCAGTGCCTGGGTACGTTGGCTACGTAGCTCTTGAATCAACCTAGTCCCGTACACGGGCTATGCTGACCTTTGTTAAACCGGTCACAGCTGTATACTCTATATTTGGACAGTGATAACTTCGATGCCGTCGCGCGCAGACTATATGTGAATCCGGCCACGAGCAACTCGATCGTGCGGGCCGCTTTGGCTGTGCAGCTGCAGCAAGCGGCGCGTGATGAGCTCCTGAAATCGTCAACGTACATCGACGTCAACGACCTAGAGGCGGAGGCCGGCAACGCCTTTGAAGCATTGTCTACACTTCTAGGCGACAATGACCATTTCTTCAATCGCCCTAATCCGGGACTATTCGACGCTAGCGTCTTTGCATACACACATTTAATTCTGGACGAAGGCATGGGGTGGAAACAGAACAGGCTGGCCAGCCTGTTGAAGAAGCATGAGAACCTTGTACAACATCGGGAAAGACTGCTAAAATTCTTCTAGACTGACACTCAACACATAATCAAAATAATTATTTTTTCCGAACTGGTCGCGCTTTCAACACTTAAGCCTCTACTCAAGCATCCTTCTTGTTCTTCTTGAAACACATTCCGAACCACACCTTGATCCCAATCCACTTCTTCGCCCTCTTCCCTAAAATCTCAGCCAGCTCTTCATTCACCTCCCGTTCCATAACCTTCTCATCCCCCAGGGCCTCCAACTGAAACCCACATTCCTCAGCCACGCTCAACACATCCGACAGCCTGTGACAATAGCTCGTCGGTCTGATCTTTATCCCAGTCGCTACATCCACGAATCCTGCCTGACTAATCGAGCCCATATCCGAATGCATATTCGTCACAAGCAAATATCCCCCGGGCCTCAATAGAGCAGACGCCCCCTGGAAAAACGTCGGAAGCGGGATATGCTCTAGGACAAGTGTCGAGATCACACCCATGGCATCTAGACTTGACGGCGGCGGAGAGCGCGGGACTTGGAGAAGGTCGAAGATTTCCAAGTCAACCCCTCTGTTTTTCGAAGATGATTCCCGATCCGGCTCTCCAGATGAAGTATCTTCTTCAATGGCTTTCCTGATGGTAGTGCGAGCAACATTCAGCATCCCTGGCGATGCGTCGAGACCCACGATGTGTGCATTCGCCGGGGCGTGAGCGAGAAGCTGGAGTGTGTTTCTCCCCGTACCGCAGCCGAGATCGACGAGTTTGATGATGGTGTCGGTTTCAGACGGGAACTGAGATGTCACCCAAGCGATGAATCGGGGGAGTAGGCTGCGCATTTCGATCGTGTCGATGCCTTGTAGGAAGTTTCCGTCTGTGTCGTAGACCTGGATGTACCATGTATCAGTAGAAATTCAGTAGGTAAAGCCATGGTTGGAAAGCAAAGGAAATTGATGTTGACGATATTAATAAGTGATTGTGAGGTTTGATAGACAGAGTACACAAGATTGACTCACCTCCGCCCATTTGTTATATGCATCTACAGTGTCCATATACTGGATTTGCTGATGAGATGCTGCGCCGCTGGGCGACTTGGCCGCAAGCAATTCCTGGATTGTACGTGTCATGCTGATACTTGTACGATTATGAAGGATTGGTTATTGAAAGGTTGAGATGGACTGCGCTCTTCGCCAGTACACAGTGATTGCGGTTGCTGTATAACTCAGAGAAAAAGAAAGGGGCGATGAATAAGTCGATTTAACGAACTTACATGCTTCATCTGAGTCATTCTATATACGAGATCTGCAACCCAGATACCTGCAGAACCGCAACTTTGATCTACGCCCAATCGGATGAGTCAACAGGTATATTGAGAGCTTCGAGTGAAAACCTTGTCCAAGTTCGATAGCCACATAATCGCTCTTAATTCTGGATCTCATACAGCCGTGGGATTCAAGAGATGTGCAGCCCCCTAGGTCTAGAAGCCTTACACTTTCTGGTAGGAAGATCATGTACATCGACGCTGTACATCTGTCCAGTTATTCAAGGCATGAACATGTAATTGTCAATCGTCAAGTTCTGGGATTATCGTACAAGTTCCATACGTTGTCGAATACCTTACGTGATCATCATCGAGACTCATGAAGAAGCGTGGGAAAAGAAGGGAAACGTACAGGCAAATAGCATCGCGAATCGTCAGGAGAATTGAAGAGAAAAGACAGCGGCCACGAAACACAAAAGGCGCGAAGGAGCATGATACAGGAAAAGACACGACAAGACGAGACAGAGAGAGAAACGATGCACGAAAGCAACAGTGTGCTCAGATATTGCCGGAACACCGTGCTAGACGGAAATTAATCATGATGCGCGAAATGAACAACCAAGCATGAGACTGTAGTCCAGAAACAGGAGGGGGGCGAACGCATCGGTCAAGCCAAATAATTGAACAGCATACTGCGGTCAGTGCATGATGATATTCAATAAACCGTCGCTCCGAACGGAGCAGTTTCCTTCAAATCCTCCACCAAGTCTACAACGTTGTTTAGGTACCGTCCCAGCAATGCCTGCTTCTCATCGGTGGTTCGTGTATCTCGGGCTGCTTTCGATCCACCACCGGCACCAGGCACATTGAAACTTCTCGAGAAAGGCCCCGCGGCCACTTTGCTTGGACTCCGGTGCAACCCCAGCACGGCAGTATTGGGGGCGCTGACACCCGTTCCAGTAGGAATGGTTGGTGTTTCCGGCATCAAGTAGAAATAAAGAAACTCCACAAGTTTCAGTTTCACCTCGCGAGATGTTCCGCGTTGCTTGAACAGCGAGGTTACTGTCAGCAGACCGTCGAGGTCTTCGAATGTCCGCGTATTGGCTGGATTGTCTAGAAGGGCCGTCACCAGGACGAGCAGCGTCGACGACTGGATTGCTGGGCAATTGATGGGATCGAGGAGGTCGAGAAGTAAATTCATATAGATTTCTCGGGCGAATAGCGCTCGCGACGGTGGATGGAGGAGAAGAACTCCCTGGATGAGGTCGAGGGTGGAGATAATGAGGAGATCGTTCGTGCCATTGCTGCCTCTACCAAGTAGATGTTCTAGGCAGGTAACGAGGCGCATTGCAACTACATGACAAGTTAGTCGGAACAATGATAACCTTGGTAAGGATCTTCCTCGGATTCATAATTGATGCGTACCATTCCATTGGAACCCTTCCTGCAACTTGAAAAACTCCCTGAACGCCGGATCGTCTCTGAGCTCCGAAAGAGCCTTTGGTACTGGTGGCGAGGAGCCAAAGGCCAACAACGAGCGTCGCTTATCGGCCATTGCCGGCTTCGACTTGGATAGGCATATTTGCGCCAGCAGACCCTCTACCTGCCTCAGACCTTTCCGGACTTTGCTCGACTCATACGAGGAAAGATAGTCAAACGAGTGCGCCAGTAACGTCTCCATTGAATAATGGTGGGTATTATTGATTGACTAGGATTCCCCCAATCCTTGGAACTGGCGACTATAGACAACAAATAGTGGCGGGATGGCGAGAAGCACCGAGCGATTCACCCAGAGATTGGGAAGATGGTGGAATGAAAGAAATCACTTCCTTAACCTGGCTCAGCTGAAAGAGTGAGCTGTCATTTCTATCTATACTTTTTATTTCGCTATTATTTCCTCTTTCTTTTCTTTTGCAGCTGATGTCGTGGCTGGTGAGGTCAGAATTCCCCGATAAAAACAGACAAGACAGCGGTTGCCCTGGACGACCCGCTGATGAAGAGCCAGACGCCAGAGATGAACGAATCAGTGCCTGTCAAGATCGACAAGCCTTGCATAAATAATATGCTTGTTAGCTTGCACTATGAAGTAAATCATTTGGCAAGAAAATTCCAAAGATAGATCAAATTTGATTGATGACAGGGCTGTTTACTTCCCAAGATTTTGATCTCCTATGGCGTCAGATCTTCCCAGCCTTCATTCACCATTGTTGATGCCAAGATTATCATCAGAAAGATAAAATGAAGTCCTCGCCAAGTTCATCACAATAATTAGTAGTTAGCCATATCGCGAGGCAGGGAAGCATTCAATGGCCAGTTGATCATCGTCTACTACAGTAGAGAAGCTGAACCAGGGTCCTTGCATTATTATCGAATCTATCAGTGCGTCGGGTGCCCTCTTTTTTATGTGTTATCCCGAATGCGAAATCATCTTGCATAACAGACGGTTTCCACGGTCGTTGAGTCGACCACAATAAGAATGAGTGTGCTTCTCGTCCGCTGGGTCGAGAAAGAAGATCGAAATCAATCAACCTTGTCCTTCCAATCGATTCTCCATCGAGACTCTCAAAGCGGAAAAGCGTGCATGTGATTGCGAGTCTGCCTGCGGTAATTCCACTGCGTCATATTCAAGGCTTATGATTTCCGGCTGCCACAGATTCGATTTTAAACAGCGCAATGGCATCGACCACTTCTGGTCGCAGATACATCTGGAGTTTTGAGTATTTTACTTGAGACTTTCCCCCTGCATATCTTTTTCGTGTGTCCTCCTGTGAAGCTGCTTTGTCAGCAGCACGGCACCAGATCAAATATTCACCCCTCCCTCTGCCACCACCACCACGTGAGTCGCAAGGTGGGACATCCTTACCCATCGTCGTTTTCTCGCGCGTTCGGGCTTTTTCCTCTGGAAGAGGCGGAACTCAAGAGCCCTGAAGAAATGGCTCCGGACGTGTCCTTCCAGCCGCCGAGCGTGATCCCTCCCCGAACCAGCTCTACAGGAATGGCAAACGGCAATATCAGCCCTACAGCAGCGAGGTACAGCTTGCGAGCTGTCCCCGAGAGCGACGACAAACTCCAGACGAACACAGAGATAAATCCTAGACACACTCGGAATCGATCCAGCTTGGACGGGACGAAATATAAAGATGGGAAATGGTCGGAAGAGAACGAAAAGATCCTAATGGGCCCATACGATTATATGGCGAAGCTCCCGGGCAAGGATATTCGGCGTCAGCTCATCAACGCATTTAATGCCTGGCTTAAGGTCCCTCCGGAGAGTTTGGCTGTGATCAATAAGGTTGTGGCGATGCTACATAATGCTTCTTTGCTGTGAGTTGACGATCTACATGAGACGGGAGAAGCCCTCGTCTATGGGCGTCCATATTGATCCGGAAACGCAAGCTGACTTTTCCTGCGACAGCATCGACGATGTCGAAGACTCCTCTGTCCTCCGCCGCGGAATTCCAGTCGCCCACAATATCTTCGGCACCGCCCAGACCATCAACTCAGCCAACTACGTCTACTTCCTCGCATTGCAGGAGGTCCAAAAACTCAAGAATGCAGAGGCAATCGATATCTACGTGAAAGAGCTCCTCAACCTCCACCGCGGCCAAGGCATGGATCTCTTCTGGCGCGATACCCTCACCTGCCCCAGTGAAGACGACTACCTCGAAATGGTTGGCAACAAAACGGGAGGCCTATTCCGCCTCGCCGTGAAGCTGATGCAAGCCGAAAGCAATTCCGATAAAGACTGCGTCTCTCTCGTCAATGTAATGGGTCTCATCTTCCAGATCTGCGACGACTATCTTAATCTATCCAGTACCACATATACCAAGAACAAGGGGCTCTGCGAGGACCTAACAGAAGGCAAATTCTCGTTCCCCATTATTCACAGTATACGCTCCGACCCGAGCAATCACCAGCTTATCAATATTCTCAGACAAAGGACCAAGGATGAAGAGGTCAAGCTCTACGCGGTCAGCTATATGGAGAGTACGGGGAGTTTCGCGTATACTCGAAATGTTGTCCGAGAGTTGCGAGACAAGGCGTTGACCTTGATAGATGATATCGATGAAAAGTCAGGCGGGAAGCAGAGGGAAGGGCAGGGAGAAGGGGCGATGGTCAGAGAGGTCCTCAACAAGATTGTTGAATCGACGTTGAAGGACGATGTCGACATTTGATTGATCCAGGACGAGACTGAATGTTCTCCATTGTTCTCTTCGACGAGAGATATGTATTTTTTTCAAGATGATTGTTTTCATATACCCCAAATTTACACATACCGAATCTGTTTATGGTGGCGTTTGAATGGGTACTGGACTTTGCAAAACAGAGTTTATGAGATCATTGTATCCTGGGTTTGGCTAATTTCTGGCAATATGGAGAGGAACAGCAAATTGGACACATCATGGCTATGAAGATTGAAGTTATCTTCAATTTCTGAGATGACTCTGATCGTCTACATCTTCCCCAAAATATGACACATGATATAGTCTGTCCATATCGACAATTCAAACCACAGAAGATTGGATGGCACATAAATTGTGACCAACGATATGTAACCAAGCATCACGCTGCATGACATGATGGATATGAGCCGGGGGCTGATGATTGAATTCGATAAACGTTTATTAGCAACATTTCGGGGTATAATCAACCAAATTCTTAAAATCCGTGACTCGCCCTAAACCTGTGGCCTTTCCTCATCTTTTTGCCTCATATGCATAAAAAATGGTGATCATTATGTCCCTGATCAATAAAAGACCCTCCTCCTGAGGTCTGCTTGTGTGGTCTTTTGTTCTCATGTTTCATGACACACAATGATCGAGTGCATGTATAGATATCCAACTGGAAAGCGAGATAGCCAACCTTGTTGTATCATTTCGACCGAGATGTATGATATATAGCCAATGGATGGTGCGGGTTTTTGTCCACAAACTCTCACATAACCACACAGCAGGCCTTCTCCAGCTTCCGCAGCAACCTCGGTAAAACCGCGTTGACGACCTGCTCGATTGGGTCCTGTTGCTGGTATTGTTGGTGATGCTGCGGCTGCTGCTGGTAATGCTGCGGCGGCGCAGCATGGCCACCACCTGGCTGCTGGTGCTGGTAATGGTCGATGGGAGGCATCTCTGCCGGCCCGCCCGTGAGGTTGACGTAGATCCGACCTGCGTTTTCCTCTGTGGCGTACTGTAGACCTAGTTCTCGACAGACCTGCTCGACGCGAGGCTTGATCTTTTGGACGTGGTTTACAGAGTGGTTGCCCTTGCCGACGATGCTATTGTCCCTTCTGGTCAGCGATTGAGAAGGAAGCCAGCCCTTCAACACCACCACACTTACACATGCAAATGCGTCTGCCCATGCGCCTTGGCATACTTGATTCTCTCCTCTAGGATCTCCTCCGCCTCCTCGACAAATTGCCCGTGCAGATCGATCGTATCCGGCGGGACGCGCCCGTTGGCGTTATTCTCGCGGAATATGAACTCGGACGCCTGCTTGTTGTACTCGTCCATCTTGCGACCGTGGGCTTTGCCTTCCTCCGACAGCTTTTTGGCCAATGCGCCGTCGCCATTTTCGTATGCTTCGCGGGACTTAGGTAGTTCGGAACGCAGGCGCCTCGAGATCAGTGTACCGATCCTTCCAAGGACTCGGGGGATCAAAGTCGCCTACCCTCTGAAAACAAGAATTGCGCTTCGCTGCCTCCTGTCTGGCGAGACCGCGAAGGCGATCGTATTCCTGCTCTGCGGCGCTGTCTTGCTCGTGATTGAAGGCTGTATCCAGCAGATCGGGATTTTAGTGCTGTACCTTGCGGCTGGGGTTGGTAACTAGCTAACTAAAGGGCGGACTTACCCTGATGGCCGATATAGGACATTTCGTGCGACATGTGGACGGATTGGCAGGTAGAAGCTGTGGGGTGGACAATAGGCGCTGCTCAGAAGCCAAAAGATTGGAAGATCTCTGATGTCGCAAATGGGCAAGGGTGGGCAATCTTTGGAGAGAGATGTATCTAATTCGCGAACCCGATCGATCGGATCGTACCTCTATACTGTAGTCTGTAAGTCGGGGGAAGTGACGCTCTTTTCGGCGTCAGTCGACGCCGCTTTTGAACTCGGTAACAGTAAATTTGGCAACTTTACGCGATCTCATCCATCTCTCCCCAGTTCGCATCAACAAAGGCAATAATTAATACCATGATCTAATAGACTAGCCAGTTTAGAAAACTCCAGCAAAGATTCACCATACGCTCAATAGACTTGAATATCAAAACGAAGAGAGGAGTACACAGAATTGAATTGATGTACGTGTAAATTATTCATAGACCGTGCCTGAAAGTTTCAGAGAGCTCCCAGCGATTACAGGTGACGATGGCAATCAATCAGCATCTGCTGGTTGATGCATGAATGAAGTGAACCAGAAGGTGTGTAGATTTATGAGATAGGAAAATGTCAAAGCTGAATGGGGAACAACACAGTAGAAGGAAAAAGGAGGGTTGAGGTTTTTGAATCATATATGAGGAAGCCATACTCATGCAGTCCTTCCAACTTCACTTGAATTTGGTAATCACTTACTGACCTCCCATATCAATAGCCATTCACCAGTTATCTGAAAAATCACATCCTTATCAATTCATAGACATGGTATCACTGCTTGAAAATAAGATTGGAATGATGAGTTTCCCTGCTTGACAATGTCATTATTAGTAATTTTCTGAAGCAGATTGTTTCTCTAGATTTGGTGGTTATTCTGCCAAAGCGGCGAGGATGATGCCTAATGTGGTGTTCCACTCTCCAACCTGGGCATGTGACATGTTTACAGTGTTTGCTGATTTGCTTCCACTATTAGCACCCACAATGCCTGGCAACTTTTGCCAATTTCTCTCTTTTCCCCTCCAGCTTGATCTCCTAGTATAGAACTACCTATTAGCTATGAGCCAATAGAATTGAGTTCATCACACCTAACCCAATAGGGTGAAAATTTATGTTGTCCGCTAAACCGGACAAGCCAGTTCCCCAACTTACACTATACCTAGGTACTTTACTTTGGGGGATCACCAAAAGAGAGTCCAAGGGACCAGTTGGATGTTCCATCCAGGGTTTTGACTCGATTTACCGACCAAGTGTCCATGGTACCTCCAGAGAGGTAGGTAGTCAGAGAATGCTCAGGTGGGCTTTGTATAACCCTTAATAGTTCTCTTTTCCTGCTAGACGCCATCTTGACAGCAACAGCGCAGTAGTAGTTTACTAGATAGGTGATCGCACTACTATGATTTAGATCTTGACATATGATCAAAGAAACAAGGAAGAAGACTGATGGATTTGATGACCTTTGTCAATGATAATCTCCTAGTTCTAGCAGCATAGAAACCAAAGATCGTCTGGAAGCCCCGATAAGGCTTCCGATACATATACAGTGCTTACCGTTCATCAGTGGAAGATTTGATCTGAGTCAAGGGTTTTGCTGACACAATCGAAGTGCTCAAACAGGTCATACTAGCACTTCCAACGTGTTTTCTTTCCCTATGCGATTTACTTGGACTTAGGACAGTTGATCATCTTAGCGCTTATGTATTCTCCACTACAGTATATATACAGACATACTACGCACAATCAGAAATAACCGGTCAGAAATCAAAGGAAATCCCATTTTTAATACTCTGTAGAACCTCGTTCATATCAAACAAGTTTAGTAGGCATACTATATCACAAAAGCAGTCGACTTCTGAAGCCTTCTAAACAGATTGGTTGGCTTGGTTTCCCACTGCGTACTAGGGACAGATGGAATTATTAATTAATTGGATGAGGAATAGCGCCAGGTACAAAGGCTCCGTGAAGAGGGAATAGCGCGCGGCGAAAGAACACGACTAGAAGCACTGGGGCGAACATGGTTTGTCCTGGATTCTCTGATGGTGGGGATTCGAATTCGGGACAATCGGAATGGATAATGGAAAACTTATCACGATCCATCGAGAATGGTTCAGGATAATTCGATCTGCGAATGAGCAATTCGGATCTCTTTATTGAGAGACGGGGATGTCTCAATGTCCTGGATCTCCTCCTCAACTTGGATGGAGTGGACGATGATGTTCATAAAACCGTGGATTATCACAGTGAATTGACTGGAGGAGCAGCCTACAGGGTTCATCAGCAAGGTTATCACCATTGATCCATCGGAGATTTGTCCATTTGATATTGTGACATTGGCGTTCCATTTAATAATAGACAAGACAAGTGGTCTGGATTGAGAATTATCAGGTTGCGTTCTGGAAGCCTGGGAGAAGGCTTTGTCTCCGACAGCTTGTTCCGAGACCATACCAGACGTCTTATCCTTACACTGAGGCGCGGAGATTGCGGTTGAGCCTGCAGGGACATGATTTCTGCAGCAAATCTCAATAATTTCCTGAAAATGGAAAGAGTGGTATGAGTCCAAGGTTAAAGCATGGACACAGAGTCAATTAATCATCCACAACCATCTGAAGCATCGCCTCATGGACGAGACATTCTTCCGTACCGGTGGAGGGCAACTGACGGATGAAGATGATACTACTCCGTACTCCGTACAAGAAGCCCTGCAACAAGCATCTATGGGTGTCTCAGACTGCATTGGCCTGAAAAGGTCCCGTACGACCTTGCAAATGGCAGGGAGAAAGATGAGGCCGGGATGTAAGAAAGCATCAATAGGGGCCGAAATGCAGCCGCTGGATTGGTTCACCTCGCGACCAACGACCTCCACCCGGATCCCTTAGACTTGTCGCGCGACCAGCCAGTCAGCAGCAGATCTTGGATGGTGTTGCAACAAACCTCAACCTGAAGCACTGGATAAGAGCTGGGGACGGGGTCTGAGGATTTGCAGCAGACTGGCCTCACTTCTCCACTTCCCCCCCCTAAATCCCATCCGATCGCTCTGTCGCGTTTACCCCCTAAATCGCCTCTTTCTTTTCTTCCCTTTCCTTTTCCCAGACGCTGGACCCTCCCCCTGTTGTCTCTCTCCCTCTTTGCTCTCCTCCCCTCCAACTAGATTGCCTTGACCCCTTACTGTTCCTTCTGTCAGATCGTTCTCGGGGAAGAGTCAAGACAGACGTAACCTCAATTCTTCCATCCCGGCAGTCGTCTGTCAGCTTGGTTTGCTTCTTCTTCTATCTCTTCTTCTCTTTATCATTGATCCCCCATCCCAACTGGTGGTGTATTATTGCTTCTTTTATCTACTCCATTCGCCAGTCTGGGAGTGATCGTCCCGTGCTGCGCGCTTTTCAGCCCCCGAATCCTTTTTCAATTTTCCGGTTGCTCAGCTTTAGTAATACACACGCCAACGTCCGCTCGCCTCTTTGTGTGTCCTTGTAACACCTGTTGGGAGCGACCTTACAGAATCAAGTGGGTGACCATCTGTCTTCCTTGTATGTCAAGACCTTTTTCCAGATCCTCTCGTGTTGCCGTATCGAGCATGACGCTGCTGTCTTGACAAGAGAGTGCCAATTCCGCTCCCTACTCCTTGCATCCGGCAGGCCCATCACTTCTGAAACGCATTTTACGCTCTCTGCCGCCTTGTACTACACAACCACAGAGTGTTGCTGTTTCGATTTTATCTGACTACGTTGTGGCGGGGAATTCGCTGTGCTGACATCTTTCATCATCGACACAGTCTTTAGACTACGACCGCGTCTCGCACGTCGGATAGCACTCGATTCCTAGACTTTCGTTCACGACTACCCTTGATTACATCGTTCTACCGCCGCCAAAATGGGTTGCGGAATGAGTACTGAGGATAAGGAGGGGAAGGCCCGCAATGAGGAGATCGAAAACCAGCTGAAGCGGGACAAGATGATGCAGAGAAATGAGATCAAGATGCTATTGCTCGGTATGGATTGCGACAAGATGCAAGCCTAGAAGGCCTGGATGACTGATGGACATGTGCAGGTGCGGGAGAGTCGGGCAAGTCAACCATTCTAAAGCAGATGAAGCTCATCCACGAGGGTGGTTACTCTCGCGATGAGCGCGAGTCCTTCAAGGAAATCATTTACAGCAACACCGTGCAATCGATGCGAGTGATCCTCGAGGCCATGGAGTCGCTCGAACTGCCCCTGGAAGATGCTCGCAATGAATATCATGTGCAGACCATTTTCATGCAGCCCGCCCAGATTGAAGGAGACAGCCTTCCACCTGAGGTTGGCAACGCAATCGGGGCCTTGTGGCGCGACGCTGGTGTTCAGGAGTGCTTCAAGCGGTCCCGTGAATATCAATTGAACGACTCTGCCAAATAGTGAGTATCTTCTCTGCTCTTTCCCTATCGCTCGACTATCCGTCCAGTCATCTGCAACACTGGGTTCGATGTTTCAAATACTAATGATCTGATACTTACAGCTACTTCGATGCCATTGAGCGCATTGCTCAACCTGACTACCTCCCGACCGATCAGGATGTCCTTCGCTCTCGTGTCAAGACCACTGGTATCACCGAGACTACTTTCATTATCGGCGACTTGACGTACCGGATGTTCGACGTCGGTGGTCAGCGTTCTGAACGTAAGAAGTGGATACACTGCTTCGAGAACGTAACAACGATCCTTTTCCTGGTCGCCATCTCCGAATACGACCAGCTCTTGTTTGAAGACGAGACCGTCAACCGTATGCAAGAAGCCCTCACATTGTTCGACTCGATCTGCAACTCGAGATGGTTCGTGAAGACCTCGATCATTCTCTTCCTGAACAAGATCGACCGCTTCAAGGAGAAGCTGCCTGTCAGCCCGATGAAGAACTACTTCCCCGATTACGAAGGCGGTGCCGACTATGCCGCCGCCTGCGACTACATCCTCAACCGCTTCGTTTCTTTGAACCAGGCGGAGCAGAAGCAGATCTATACTCACTTCACATGTGCCACTGATACCACACAGATTCGGTTCGTCATGGCCGCAGTAAACGGTACGTCAATATTGAATGGTCCGGTTTCACTCGTGCAAAACTAAGAATTGTCTACAGATATCATCATCCAAGAGAACCTCAGACTCTGCGGTCTGATCTAATGAGCTGTGTAATTAATGGGTGAGGACGTCTCGACATTTAGACCTACGCTACGTGGCTTGTAATCGATATCAGTGCGCTTCTGCTCTTTTGGATGTTTTGGTCATACATTGTCGCGACCTCTTTTTTGCTTCTTTTCCTCAAAGATATCGGCGTTGAGACATACCTTTATTTCTCCCTTTCTCGTTGTCTATTAATCTCTGGTCCTTCTTTCTTGAAATGAACCCTAGCCGGCTCTTCGTTCATCGTCATTACAGATATCCATTTCACCCACGAAACAGAGCAGGAGTTTCTTCATTTTCTCTCTTCCCATCCACATTGGGTGTTACCATGTATGAGAGGCTTTCTGTCTGTTACAGTTTTATGCGCTGATTTCCTATCAAAATTCTTCTTGTCTTCTTCCCCTCCTGCGAACCCCCTCTTTTCATTTTCTCCATCTCTTTTATCTCCCTATCTATCCCATGTTCGATCTGAAAGCTGGATATCCCCATCTCTTGCTGCCACCTCTCCCTCTGTGTGTGTAACCATATGTCACCTATCATTTTCCTTGGTCTCGCCCGGTTCTTCATTTGGGAGCAATGAGCGACAGTACCCCTTCGTGTGGGCCATGGACACGAGGGGAATGGCAGGATCCACGGATTATCATGTCTTTTTCTCCATGTGTCATGCCTGGTCGGTCATTCAGTCATTAGACGAGTTTCAAGGAATGTGAAACACATCTGGTTTATTATTTTTTTCGCGGCAGTAAAACATTAAAACACCAATCCAATCTGAATGACTGGTCTTACTGGTCCATATCATATTATCCGGTATTTCACACACAGCGAGCCTGTGCATGTAGCATTCATAGCAAATCCAGCCAAATGTCGAGAAAGTTTCCAGAGAGACATTGATTGACTCGAAAAGAACAACTGTACACAATTCTACCTGGAGAAAAAAGACTAGAATCTCAACTTCGGCCCCAAGAACACAATCAAAATAGCAACAACCCACAGCCCAAAAATCCACGCATACAACATCATCCGTCCCCACCACCCTTTCCCCTCCGTCATCCGCCGTAGCATCCCCATCCTCCGCTCAGCAGCCGCCATCCCGGACGTGGTTCGATCGAGGCCCTCCGCCGCGCGCGCGAGTACGGATTTCTCTGCTTCCAAGGACGCGTGGAAGGCCTGCGAAGAGGCTTTGAGTTGACTGGCTAGCGAGAGGAGGGAGGTTGTGAGGTCTTCTTGCTCGATGCGGTGGGAGGAGAGGGTTTGTTCAGTCGTTGAGAGTTTGGAGGGGGCTTGATGGAGGGAGGTGCTGGTTGCGATCGTTGTTGCTGATGGTGTGGATGTGGACGGGGTGTGGCGGTTGCGGAGGACTGACGGGACGGTGGGAATAGCTGTTGCTGTTGGCGACGGTGGGAATGCTGTTATCGTTGTTGGCAGTTCGGTTCCAAGTTCACGTTCATGATCGGTACGAGACGAGGGCGATGTCGTCGAGGGGGGCGGCGTGAAGGCCACTTGGCCGTGAGCCGACTCGGCCTCTGCCTCTGCTTCTGTCTCGGTGTCTATCTGACCTCGTCTCCTGTCCGGTGTTGCTGTCGTCGGTTCTTGTGCCGGTGGTGGCGCATTCAGCTCCTGTCCTGATGTACTCTCCCCCTCCGGGGTCGCGAGTAGATCTTCCCCTTCGTCGTCGAGATCCTCGTCCTCGTCGGACCAGGCATCTTGCTCAATTCCACCGCCCGCTGCAGCAGCGGGAGTATGTCGACGTGTCGCTGCGCGGGCCTCCGCCTCCGTGGTGAGATTGTCCAAGGACTCCGTTAACGATTTGAGTGTCTGCCGCCTTTTCGTGATTTCGGATTGTACCTCATGTCGACGATCGAGAGGTTTGATTTGCGGGAGGGATTTCTCGAGTTGAAGAAGGAGAGTGAGTGCATATTCGAGGTTCTATATTGGTATTGTCAGTAAGCCGTTTCAATGAGCGCGGATGATCTGTGATAGCGTGCCATTCCCACGGATCCAGCTTTGGAAATGCGTATACATATATATAGACAGGGAAATATATGAAAAGGTAAATACGAGAGATACGTACAGCTCCAACTCTCATACGCTGATACTCCGATCGTCTCAGCGGCTTCAGGTCCGCGTTGGGAGAGAGCAAGTTGTGCTCCAGCCGCGCAAACAATCGGGAGACAGTCAAGGCAGCCAGCTCAGGCGAGGTGCTGGCGTCGGAGGGAAACACTGTTAGTGTCATTGCCGGTGGATGTCTGAGAATAGGTGAAATATGATCTTGGACATATAAGTGGTGAGATTGGTTGGTGGTAAGAACGTGAAGTTCCCTCGTACCTGACACCTGGAAATGCGACGATGCCTTTATCTAGATCGATAGACCGAGCATGTCGTGGCTGATGACTAAGCGGGTTGATGCTTCGACGAGATCGATGTATATGACCATAGAACACACTGGAGGGCTACTTGTGAAGCACACATTGAACAATATCTGTGATCAATCCAGTTCTTCACGGTCTATGCATTGCGTTATTTCGCACGGTTTCAAGCGTTGAGCTAGACTTGGGCTCTACTAGCGTCATTGACGTGAAATGCAACATATGACCTTTTTTTCATGCCCATAGCATAAGAAGCATCACTATCATATACTCAGAAGGAGAAGAGAACACAGGAATACTAAGTACCATGACTGAGAAAGCGTAAGAGCTCCCGCCACCCAAATTTATAGTCGTGGAAAGGCATGACGACCACTCCAAACTGACGACGCCCCAAGCCACAACAACGATAGTCAATAGAAGGAAAGTAACGCAAGATACATGGCAGGAAAGCAAATTAGAAGTCTTCAGCAAGCGCCTTCAAGAAAAAAAAGTTGACTATGCCTCATGCCGACAACGTCTGAACCGAACAGCCACGTCCACACCCGGCTACCTGTACTCGATGATCAGCCGTTTCCACGTTCGGATACCGTCCGCATCCACATGGTGAAGTATTTGAGTGGTTTCGTTGCACTTCTTAACTGTAGGATGTGTTCGGTTTTCATCAGAATCAGTGGTCCTAGGTGATATCTGTTCGAGGGACACCCCAGGTGATATATAAGGTAAAGACGGCGGAGGAATGCACGACGCAACGACGCCTTCAGCGAGATACTCCCCGCTGGAATTTATTTTTTACTGCGGGTAAAGCTGGCGTGGGTGCTACAATATGCGGCGACAGTGTCTTGAATGATAGAGGTGAACGGAGCTCGATAGGTTGAGATGACACGGATAATGAGCTGTTAGACGACCTGTGGGGTTCTAGAGCCGCTTGCATGGCATGCTCGCGCTGATGGATGTGCAGACCCTTTCTGAGCCTGTCGCGTTCGAACGCAGCGACGTACCCACTACTAGGCACCGATCTCACATATGAAAGCGGCAGGAGGATGTCGCATGTTGAATGTAACCGGGCTTCCAGGACCGGACTATCTAAGGAACATTTCAACTCTTGCTCACATATTGTTGTTGTTATTGTTGTAGTTGTTGTTGCAGCAGAATCGACTTTTCCTGCAGCAGCTTTCTCTGGACAGCTAGGTTGTGGATGTCTTCTCGATGGAGCATAGAACATGCGACATCCACGTCTGCTGCGTGAGAAGATGATAAGCACACATAAGATGCAGAGACCTGGATAAATGATCCACAGAAAGTATGGCTGCAAGTGGTGTGGAACGACCGAGCCTCTATCCCCAGCCGCCATCATGTAGGAGGCTTTCGGATCCTAAAGGAGTAAATGCTGACAGCAGGCTAGTCTCGATACGACCCAACCATCAGCCGCTGAGGAATGACTGAAGGCAATCTTTTTCCGGTGGGTTTGAATGGGATCGAAGCTTGGAAATTGCTATGGAACCCTTGGTGTTCCATGAACACGCTGGACGGATGAATCGAACAAGTAAAGAGAGATCAGTCAAACCGAAGCGATTGGCATCAAAATACTAAGAATGATGGATCGAGAGTATACTTCGGTCTATAACACGTATGACCAAGGACATGACCATGTAATATATCACCAGAGAGGGACAGACAGCGATAAGGCTCTTTGTCCTCAATCCACCATGCCATATAATCCGATGACTGGACAAAACATCCACCCCCAAGGCACGAGTTTAGAAGAACCCAAATCCAGCTGTGCCATTGTCAGCCACAAAGCAGTTGAGTGGGAGGCAATTGTCTTGGTGTCTCTGGGATGATGTGAAGTTCAGCTGTGAAGATCTCACGCCACAGACAGATTTGCTGTGCCTTGAAATCTTAGCGCGCCCCAAGTTCCTGGATCTGAAGAAGTGCGAAATTAGAACAACTTCGTAGGCCCTTGTTGAGTGCAACTTAAAGCTGGGTGATGGGTCCAGTAATCAGGGGGGGACTCGGTCGAGGGGAACAGCACGACATCGTAAATGGAGGTCTGAGGGAGATGAACGGTGTAGAGAAGTTAGTAGTAGTAATATTGAGGCTTAAAACGTGTGTGCCTTGTCAGTTCTCTCCAGTGTCCAGCCGAATGTCTCAGAGGGGCGGATTATGTTAATTTCATTTCAGCTCCGCCAGTCGTCGGTAATCATTGTTGGTTCTTAATCCCTTTGACCAATATTAACTGCAGTCTCTGGAATAGTACTAATTACTAGTGGCGGTGATCTTAACACCAACTGTGGCGATGTGCTTTTCGATCAACAACACTCGAGCTACACAAGCATAGCCAACCACATTCTGTCGTTGATAAATGGACTCAATATATGGAAGCCTAAAATTTTCAATGTCTAACACACACAACAAGGACAGCATCATCCCGAATTCAGTGTAATATCTACGAGTCTCCTCAAACCCTCACCACTCACACGCCTCTTCGCCTCGTTCCACCTATCTGGACCCAGGTTGTCGAAGGGATTATTCTCTCTCTGTGATGAAGACATTCGTGCAAGCATTGGCTCCAGGCGAATCCAGTCTATAACTTGGCAGCCACACTGCCCGCCTCATTCTGCATCTCGGCCTTGGCTCGTTCGCGCAAAGCTTTCCGCAAGATCTTGCCCGATGGGTTCTTGGGGATCGTGTCCACGAAGATCACCCCTCCAGTGATTCTTTTAATCGGAGTGACTTTTCCATTCATGAAGGACACGATGTCTTCAGCAGTGGCGGCTTGGTCGGGTTTCAGTACGACGTATGCTCGTGGACGCTCATCGTTGTTACTATTGGTAGAGGCAACGAGTCAACCCGTTGAGCCAGCATAGCATGCAGGGAAGATTTGCGGGTTTGTTCTTGTTTACACGAGGAAAATGATGAACGGATGACTTACTAGGGAACTCCAACCACTGCGACGTCGGCAACGGCAGGATGCTCGAGAAGCACAGCCTCTAACTCAGCCGGGGCAACCTGATTGCCTTTGACTTTGATCAACTCCTAGTGCAATCTGAGTCAGCAAGACGAAATAACTAGTTAAGAGAGTGTTGATTGCGGCGCAGGCAGAGGCAATGCTCGATTTCAGAAGCCTTGTAGCCTGCAGACTGACACTGGCTCCAGGAGGAACAGGGCTTACCTTCTTGCGGTCCACCACATGGAACTTGCCGTTGTCATCAACATACACAATGTCTCCTGTCTTTAACCAACCGTCCTCTGTCTTTGTTTCCTTGGTGGCTTGCGGGTTGCGCCAATATCCCTTCATGATGTTCTGACCGCGAACCCAGAGCTCACCTCGCTGGTTCCGACCCAATTCGGTGATGCCATCGTCCGCCATGATTTTGGCCTCGCAATTTGCGTTCAATTCACCGACAGAGGCTGAGGTGCACTTTTCTGAGGGATCCCAACCGAGAATGGAGCATGTCGTCCTGTGGACTTGCGTTAGCCGATCCACGAACACTGGCTGCGCCCGATACATACTCCGTCATTCCCCAGCCCTGTTTGATATTGATCCGTCCATCTGCAAACAGGGCCTCGACTTCTTCGCAGACTTCCCGCCCCAAAGGCGCGGCTCCGCTCCCGATACTCTCCACGCTGCTCAAATCATACTTGCCGCTCTTCACAGCAGGATGCTTCGCCAGCGCAACCACAACAGGCGGCACGAGAATGAGATCCGAGATGCGGAATTTCTCCGTGTACTCCAGCATTTTGATGAAGTCGAACTTCGGCATAATGTACACGGGCACACCCCGACTCAACGCCGCAGCGATGAAGATATTCTGCGCCATGGCATGGTACATAGGTAAGAAACAGAGCCATCGTGCTCTCTTCTGCTTCTCCTTCCAGTCCGGATTCAGGTAGAAGAGGTGGGTATACTGCAGCGTATTGGCGACGTAGTTCTTATGCGTGATCTCCACCCCCTTGGGCACACCTGTCGTTCCGCTGGAGTAGTTCAGCGCCAGCGTGCGGTCGGACAGTTCGGGAGTCGAGAGCTCGTCCCATGCGAATCCACTGCCTTCTTCCACTGAGGCGACCAGTTCACCCCAATACCGACATCCCCTGTACTTCTTCCTGGCCTTCTCCGCTTCTACTCCGGTCATCCCATCGTAGAGCGCATTATTGAACGCAAACACCTTATCCCGCGCCAAGCCAACCATCTCCGCCGCCTCAATGCCCGTCTCGATGCTTGCCTCCGCGCAGAGAAGATACGTCGCCCCGCTGTCCTTGAGCTGGTACGCCAGTTCCCGCGCGACATATGTCGGGTTGGCGCCAGAAAAGATCCCCCCGGCCATGATGATGCCCATGAAGACGACGGGGAAGAACAGGTCATTGCCCGAGAACAGGAGCACGCGGTCGCCCGTCTGGATCCCTGACTTACGCAGCCCAGCTGCGAACCGTTGACTCCATAGTCTGAAGTCGTGCGTGGTGAAGTAGTGGGTCTCTGGCCTTGCGGCTTCAGAGTAGCACCGGTGCGTTTTGGATAATGGGTGAGTTGGAGAAGTGAAGAGGAGAGACGCCAGATGGGTGTCTGGGATGTCGATCTGCCAGCGAGATTTGAACGGCATGTTTGTTTATAATATAATATCTTGA
>JSYV01000785.1:0-26365 GCA_000787455.1 Evansstolkia leycettana | reverse complement strand
GGGGGGGGGGGAAAGTTTACAGCCTAGGCTCTGCGTTTAGCAAGGTGAATGATTGCGTCCGTAACATATACAGGACAAGTAGGGAGGGAAGTGGAGGGGAGAGAAGAGAAGAGACGATATTCCTCTTGTAGCCAGAGGAGGGAAATTCCCCAAGCCTAGCTAGGTACCTATGTATGTATATGTAATGATACAATATGCCTGCATAAGAGAACGCACACTTATCCTAATAATAATCCATGATCCATCGCGACGAGATCGTTATGAACTGGAACAGAACAGGACCAAATGTGGAGGAAGCTTGCGAGCTTCCCCGCATTTTGGACAAAGAGACTGGGGTGGCTGTCATGACTATCGCCGGGTATACAGCATTATTTGCGCCAGTCATGGATAGATCAGACAGTGCACGAAATAATCAAGCTGAACGATTGGTCGGCATCTTGAGAGGCAAGGGAAATGAGGGGGCTCTTCGATGCATCCCAGACACGGACCGAGGTCGATGGGACTGACTCGACAACTGGCGTAGAACCTCGGACGAAAGGACCGCTGCCCCTCTCTTTGTCTGGATGTTATCATCAGAGAAGATTCTCCTCCTACGGCCAAGGTGAAAATGCCGTATCCTTGAAGAATGTCTAAATGGACTCAAAGGGCAATTCCCATATGGATATCTACGTAGTACATCTTGTCGAAGGCGCTGATCCGACCAGTGCAATCAATCAATGCTTGCATCATGAAATGATCTCTCCATTGTGGATGAAATCCCCTTGATTGTCCACTTATAATTGCATTTAAGCCACGTTTCTGTGCGATGATTGGCTTGTCTGGATGTTCTCATGAGGCGTCAGTCCTGGCAAGATCTATACATACAAAAACCCCAACGTCCTTTGCATCTACCATACATGGCCCTAGAGAGAAAGTAGAGACACGTTAAATATTTTATCAAGCACGTTGCACACTTCCCCAGCCGCGTCACATCCGTAAAGCACCAGAACACGCAAGAGAAGTACAAAAGCCAGCGCGAAGGCAAGACATCAGATCAGAAGTCACGCTTCCTCCCCACCGCGTAGGCAAGCAACCGCCGCGCTCAATTCCTCTGCAATCTTCTCTTCCAGCCGATTATCTGCACCAGAGGCCGGGTTCAGTGGTTTCTGCCGCCCCATCTCCACCTCTTTCTCGCTCGTGGCGACGATCCGCGCCCGGAGAGTCGATCTCCGTTCTAGGAGCTCTTCGATGTCTTCCTTGACCTGCGCCCTGTCCCATTTGAGATCCTGAATAGATTGTGCGTCCACTCCGGCACTGGGGCCAGCTTCCCGGAATCGGTCGAGAATGAACGAGATCAGTGCCAGCGAGTAGGCTTCAGATGCCATGCTCAGGCAAATCCTTCCGTTCGACTTCCCAGACGCGATTGTGGCGCGGCCACCTGCAAACGACTCAGCCGATCGGCTAAGCTGGCCCTCAAATTGATTGAGGAAGGCAGCCACCTCGGGTGCAGTTCGGAAAACGTGGTAGAGCAGGTTGAGGCATAGAGGCAGGATACCGCCAGTCCAGATCGAGTAGAGCCTAGGCACCGGGTCAAAGGGGCCACAGCCTCTCGGCTGGCGGAGGATGTTAGTGAGCCGGCATGTTGAAAGCTTCATCAAAACGCCCTCAACAGCAAGGTGCTCCGCCAGCGTAGGTATGGTTGATAATTTAACGAGGAGAGAAATGCTGAGATCTCCATATACCGGGTCGCCATTGATTGCAAGTTGATCGGACCACGAAAACAAAGTCACAGCATGCCTTGCTGTTTCATTGTTTTCAATATGGTACGCCATGTGCTCGTACAGCCGGTCAACGTTCTTGACCTGCAGGGAGGTTTGCAGGATGGCGGTCAATATAGCGAAATCCTTTGGAGCGCATTTCTGCGGTTGCTCATGCAAATACGTGGTCAATGTCTTGAAGCCTTGTGCGACAACTGTATTGACGGCTTCCACGATAAGCGATAGATCTGGCGAGATCTCCGCCTTTTTGCTCAGCGTCTCGGGTGCCGATCTCGATGGTCCATCAAGGTGGAACTGAAGAGCAAGGAAGAGGACGTTGAGAAGTGAGCGATAGTACTCTACGTCGTCGTTGGCCAAGGCATCTTCATACGTATCACGGCGAGCGCGCATTGCTTCCCAAACGACGCCAAGCAAGCCAAAGACCTCGGCGCCCTTTGCTCCGACTTCGACTAGCCGTTGAAGCAAAGCTTGCGCAAAGTCGACACGAGCCTGTTGTACCTTTTCGAAGATCACTTCCTGTGGCATGTTTTTGGTATTGGCGGCCAGACAGTTCTGTACGACCAGTGCCATCGACTTTTGAACTTCGCGATCGGCCATGAAATCGGCGCAATGTTCTATGGCGAAGAACTTCCAACTATGAAGAAGGCTCTGCAATAAGTTAGACATTTTGCGTGATCGTCCTTCGAAAGGGTACTTACCACTTGCGCTTCGACGAGAGACAGATTAAGGTTTGCTCTTTCAAATTCTTCTGCGAAGCCTTGATTCCGATTTCCAGCCCAGGCAAAATCGTAGGAAAGAAGTTTCTCGCCAAGATTCAAGTCGTAGTAATAATTCTTTCCCAGAGAACGGGTTTCGAGCGCTGTTCTCTTGAAATCGATGAGCTTACACCCGGGATATCTCATTTCAAAATTCTTCTTCAAGTTGGCGTGTAGTGAGGCATTGTACCCAGACACTTCAACTGCATCTTTGGCATACCAAGACACGAGCGGGATCAAGGTCTTGAAAAGAGTGCGGTCTTGAGCTTCCTTTGCAAAATGCAGATAGATGGCGCAGAGATCCGCCACGACTGCTGCGATGCGCGAGGCAAAGATCTGGTTCACCAACGGCAGGCTCGATATCTCCAATTTGGCGACGTAATTTACGACGCTGTTGAAAAAATTGGGATGCTTCCTCAATTGCGGAGTGGCCCATGGCCAATTCTCTTGAGAGAAAGAGACAAACTCAAGCAACGACAGGGCGACTTGGGGGTTGAGTTGTTCTATGTTTGAAAGGGCGTCAAGCGCAATCTGCAGGAAGGGGGCGCCTCTCATGGTCGGGCTCTTCTGCCCACTGCCCTTTTTCAATGATTCTCTGGGTGATGACCCAGTGAGGATGTACACTGCTAGCCACTGTTGGCGTTTGCTGACGAAAGTTGATAGCAAGTGCCAGATCGCTAGTAGCAGTGGTCGATCACTCAGTGGTTTTTCAAATTGTGACAGCACATCCAGGAAAAGACACGCCGACTCGGCACCAAGATGACCAACAAGCGATGGCGGCTCATTTGCGGCATCGGACGCTGCGCTTGAAACCAGGATATCGAGAAGTGAAACTACCCGCAACCGATATGTGTCATGCAGCGCATACAGTTTGACGAGAATTGGCGCCGCCTTGAATAACTGCCGTTCCAGCAGTGACACTGGGTTATCCGCAAGTTGCGCCGCTTGCACCAGTTTGATTGAAAGCTCGAGCGTGGCATTCACCTGCTGTTCCATTAAGCTCAGGTAACGGAGATATGAAGTAGGAGGAGTTTGGAGACCATCAACGACTAGTCGGAGAATCGGGTTGAAAGACAGGTCATCTGGAGAGCGCGGCCGTAGGATATCTAGAAGATATGAGGCAGCTGCAGAGAAGATACCTGTAATCTTCGCATCCAATTTAGCGTCATCGTTCGCTCCGTAAGCGTAATAGAGGATCCTTTCAAATGTACGGGCGAGTTTCGTGTTGACTTTGAACCGTTGTCCAGGTTCGTTGAATCTCCAGCTTGCATTGCTGCCGAAGACTTCAACCATTGCGCGGACAAAATTCAGCAGAATGTTCCTCATCACGCGGGAAGGAACGCCAGCGCCCCAGTCCGACGCAATGGCTGATTTGGTCGACACACTGTTTGGGCTTCGCCTCATCACCGCCCGAGAGGCCGCGTCTTCGACAACGGCGTCAAGCAGATTAACACAGCTCAGCAGGAACGGATAGTCTCCAGAGGTTACCTCGATCCCAGAAACAATCGCCGTCATCATCCCGCCCTTTCCATCCGACCCGAGCAGATTGCTCCGCGAAAGAAGAGGCCACACTCGGCCTGGCAGGATTCTTACGAGTTCGCGGATGAATCGCAAGCATGCGATGGTAGGTTGCAGAGGCTTGCCTCCAGCAGCGCTCGGCCCAATGTTCTGAAGGTTGCGCTCGAAGATCTCGAAGATCACCGAAATAATATCACTCGAACGAGCCAGTCCATCGCTTGCCATCTCCAGGATTCGCTTGGCACATGAACCGGGGTCACTCTGGGTTGGTTGTTCTTGAGCTGTACGGATCAGATCTGTCATGAGGCCGATGATCTCTGCAACAATCTCATTTCCATAATCCGAAGAGTACTTTCCATTGTCATTCCATTCTTCTAGCCAGCTACCCAAGTAGCTTAAGCACGAGTATTGGTGTTGCCACATGATGACTGCAGGCTTCGATTCCGATACAACCTGACCAATTGTCGAAGCGGGGACTAGAGATGACGTTGTGACAACCAATGCATTGCTTGCCTTGGAATCAGATATCTGCCGTCTTGGAGCACTGTCAAACATGGGTAGCGGCTGAATAAGGGAGACAAAGTTTGCATTCTCATCTTCTCGAATGGTCTCGTAACCCTGAAATTCCGGCGATGCCACTTGCGTGAAAGTGTCCATGTTCTCTAGCTCCTCGATAATTCCAGGAAGGCCTTCTTCATTGACGATGTTGTCGCTGACAAGAGCGCGACAGAGTTTCAGGAATGGTAACGTTTCGTATGGAAATCGAGATCGCGAAACATGGAATATATTGTCCATCAATGGAACGTCTTTGAAAAAGATGGACCTTGGGTCACAGACGGAAGGAGACGATTTCTTTGGAATCCAAGCAGATTCTGGAGGCGAACCTGTAAGAATGGCCAGAACAGATTCCACAATTTCTGAGGAGTAATCCAGGTACACAATAACGACCCGAATGAGATCCAGAAGGGCCACGCGGACCCAACATTCCGTGACATGATCATCTATAGCTGACATACAACCGACTCTGGTTGCTAATGTTATGATGGTCTCGAAAACGACCTCTTTCATTGCATCCGCAGTCAATAATAGGATGGAATCCTCAGCACTGTATTTTGGAGTCCGTGCGCAGTCGAGCAACTCCTCGTATAAGGACTGTTCCGGTCCACGACTTGCTGTTGCATTTGGTGTGTTTGATTGAAAAGAATCCACTGCGCTATGAAACTGCTCGAGTTCGCGAGTCTCCTTGTCCTTGACCGCCAGTTCTCGCATTGTATGAAGAACGAGGCCCCATGCAAAGCAGGCAGGACCCGCGGTTCGAAAATCCAGAGCAGAATCCATGAAAATCTCGTTTATCTGGCCAATGTCCTTCGAGAGAAAGTACGGCCCTTTGGTTGAGGTTCCAGATTGCAGCTGGGTTCTGTTGACGATGAAAGGAACAGATAGAGGTAACTTGAGAAATGTGAGAGTTGTCAAGCAGACTGAAGCCCGAAGAGGCATCAAGATTTCGGCAGGCTCCTCACAGTACTTTTTAAAATCAGTCAGTCCATCACAATATTCCCCATTAGATGACTGATCATGATGGATGACTTACCACTTGGAGTGACTCCAAGAAGCTGTATTTAGCCATGAGCTGAAGCCAAGACAGCAGGAGATCAGCGTTCGGAATGTCTGAAGATGCTTGGAGTTGGAGGAACAAAATCTGCAATATGTGTCCTATTTCCTCCACGACAGTTGTCCTCCATAAATCTTCAATTTCCTCACTGCTTTCATCCGCCCCCAACCAGCCACCATCTCCCTCTAGGTCTTCTAAACGACTGCGCGTAGCGTTAACGCAATCCTGAAGGAATTGAAGCCATTCTTCGCCACTCGACTTTCCCTCGAATACTTTCGCTCCCAAACTGCGCAATGTCGTCTCATTTTGTGCCTCGTGGATTCGAACCGGACTTTGCTCGTTCGGAAGGTTTTCGTTCAAAGATAAGCTAAGGAGCTTCCGCGCTGTTTTTAATATATGGCTTCTTTCCAAAAGATAAATAATGCGCAGCCGTAAGCGCCTCTGTTCCTCCGACGCGAATCCTGCAACTCCATCATCTTGACCAGCCGTCTGCTTCAGAAGCTCAGTGAGGTTCGGACCAGCAAAAGAGGTTCGGAAGCGATCGACACCTGCGGCGTCCTCTAGACTGGTGACTTCCTCCTTGGAGAAGCTAGCTAGCAGGCGCGTGGCAGGTCGGTTTTGCCATTCTAAAACTGTGATGCGGAGAGCTGTGATTTCATCGATGCCTGCCTTCTCACTTAGCCATAAAGCATCGGCCTTAATCTCGTTCAGATCATAGGAAGCCTGCGCGGTAGTCTCTGCATGAATGGCAGCTGTTTTCGATACAAAGTCCGACTTCGTCTTCGGTGTCGATGGCGAGAAAGGGTTCAGGCATTGCGAAAGCAGACGGATGCTTTCTGGATGCGACAAGAAGAGATAAAGATTTCCCGAATCGTCAGCGTAATTGGCGGGATCGCATGTATAAAGGAAAGCCCTTTTCCAAGACCTGAAAACGACATTAATACATTTCCACTGGGCCAAGGAACACAGCATGGACATACAAAAGCTGGACGTCCCCAGAGAAGCACTTGTCCAGGGACGGGAAATAGGCCTCCGGGACGGGAGCCATTGGCGAAACAATCAGATCATTATAGACACCTCAATCAAAGAACAGAGGATTCAGGATGACGGACGAAAGAGTTCGTCGTCAAGAAAAGAGTGGTGAGTGAAGAAAAGAGGGTGTACTATCGAGCTGGTCGCAGGAGAGCTCTCTCTGCTCTGCAGCAGTGAAGGACCGTCAACAATGAATGAATAATTCCTATCTGGGTTTAGCCTCCCGCGGACTTAACAAAAATTCTTGGCTGCCTTGGTGCCTTAGTGCCACCTCTCTGAAACTGTCCTTTTGAGTCAACTTAAGTTAACTTAACCGTGAGCTCTGAGTCAGCTCAAAGGGAATCATTTCTCCACGCAGCGAGTGGGAAGGAGAACTCTCAAAACTGCTCCTACACTCTTATTGTGTGGCAATATATTCATTGTTTGCGAATTTTCATTCAACCCCAGGCAGATACAAATCATGACGTGCTCCGAACTTGTTGACCATTCTCCCCACCATCCCACCAAAGCGGCGAAACTCGACAGCGCGTCGAATGTCATTCTGATTGACAATTACGACTCTTTCACCTGGAACGTCTACCAGTACCTCGTGCTGGAGGGTGCGACTGTCACGGTATACCGCAATGACGAAATAACCGTAGACGAATTGATCGCGAAGAAGCCAACGCAGTTGGTTATCAGCCCTGGCCCCGGCCATCCCGAGACCGATGCTGGTATCAGCCGTGCTGCAATTGACCACTTCAGTGGAAAAATTCCAATCTTTGGTGTCTGCATGGGACAGCAATGTATCATATCATGCTTTGGCGGCAAGGTCGACGTTACCGGCGAGATTCTACACGGAAAGACATCGATTTTGAATCATGACTCGAAGGGCGTCTATGAAGGACTCCCACCGACTTTCTCGGTCACTCGATATCATTCGCTTGCTGGGACACATTCGACTATTCCCGATTCTCTGGAAGTGTCGTCCTGGGCGGAATTACAGGGGGAGACTGGCAACAAGGGTGTTATCATGGGCGTAAGGCATAAAGAGTTTACTGTGGAGGGTGTCCAGTTCCATCCTGAGAGCATTCTCACGGAGTACGGACGGGCCATGTTCAGGAATTTCCTCAAGCTCAAAGCGGGCACTTGGGAAGAGAACAAGCGCATAACCACTGGAGTGACTGGTGCCTCTGTCGCAAATGGCACGACCAGCACGAAGGCAGATAAGAAGGTCTCCATCTTGGTAAAGATTTATGAACACCGCAAAGCAGCAGTCGCTGCTCAGAAGACCGTACCCTCTCAAAGGCCCGAGGATCTTCAAGCCGCATACGACCTTGGTATTGCGCCTCCGCAAGTGCCCTTCCCGGCCCGTCTCCGGCAATCTTCTTACGGCCTGTCGCTCATGGCAGAGGTTAAGCGAGCTTCTCCTTCAAAGGGCATGATTGCTGCTACGGCTTGCGCTCCTGCCCAGGCTCGAAAGTACGCAAAGGCTGGAGCTAGTGTCATTTCGGTTCTTACCGAGCCAGAGTGGTTTAAGGGCAGCATTGATGATTTGCGTGCCGTTCGCCAAGCCTTAGAGGGGTTTCCTAACAGACCTGCTGTGCTGCGAAAGGAGTTTATCTTCGATGAGTATCAGATATTGGAGGCACGTTTGGCAGGTGCTGATACTGTGTTGCTTATTGTGAAGATGCTCAGTGTTGAGCTTCTAACAAGACTCTACCACTACTCGCGCAGCCTTGGAATGGAGCCGCTTGTCGAGGTCAATACCCCTGAAGAGATGAAGATTGCAGTGAACCTTGGTGCGGAAGTGATCGGGGTCAATAACAGAGATCTGACCAGTTTTGAAGTTGACCTTGGCACCACCAGCCGACTGATGGATTTAGTGCCGGAGACAACGATAGTGTGCGCTCTTAGTGGCATTTCCGGACCGAAGGATGTTGAGGCTTACAAGAAGGACGGTGTGAAGGCGATTTTGGTGGGAGAAGCCCTCATGCGGGCCACCGACACATCAGCCTTTGTCTCTGAGCTTCTTGGCGGTGCCAGCGAACGAGTTTCTCCTAATGCACAAAGTTCGCGTCTTGTCAAGATTTGCGGAACCCGATCCGAAGAGGCGGCCCGCGCTGCCGTCGAAGCTGGTGCAGATTTAATCGGTATCATACTTGTCCAAGGACGGAAACGGACTGTCTCAGATGATGTCGCCTTGCGAATCTCTCAAGTGGTAAAATCGACGCCTCGTCCTTCCAAAAGTTCTAGCGCAACAGCACCAGAAATGTCTGCAGCGACTTCAGTTGATTACTTCGATCATTCGACCAAGGTACTACGCCATCCCTCTCGGGCTTTGCTTGTGGGAGTGTTCCAAGACCAGCCATTGTCCTATGTTCTGGCTCAGCAACAGAAGTTGGCACTGGACGTTGTGCAATTGCATGGCTCGGAACCATTGGAGTGGGCTCGTCTGATCCCGGTGCCCGTTATACGCAAATTTGCCCCCGGCGAGCCTGGCATTGCTCGCAGGGCTTATCACACCATTCCACTATTGGATGCCGGTGCGGGAGGTTCTGGTGAGTTGCTGGATGCGTCCGATGTTCAAACGACTTTAGACAGTGATGATGGTTTGCGGGTCATCCTAGCTGGAGGCTTGAACCCCGATAATGTTGTCGACGTTGTTAGCAAGCTGGGCAAGGCGGGGCAGAAAGTGGTTGGGCTGGATGTCAGCTCTGGAGTAGAGACAGATGGCGTTCAAGACCTTGCAAAAATCCGCGCATTCGTGCAAGCAGCTAAAAGCATTCTGGCATAGTTGGGTTTATGGTAAAGTCTACCTTCCAATTCTCGGGTTTAGTGGACGCTGCTTCCTACTTCCTAGATGGGTCAATGATAATGAAGCTTCTTCTCATTCGAACATAACTCGCAAGTCTCTCCAGAGAGCAAAGGATTCCTCGCCCTTCAAATTAAAGGCACCATACGTTCTCAATCGTTAGCAGAAAATATCTTCGTCGAGTCTTCTCCTGACCACTACAGCGTCACACATACACTTTGATTCTCATTACTTTCACCAGTCGATTATTCTGAAGAGTCACTTGGAGAAGTCACTTTTCTCTCACAACCACCACTATATGCCAACGTCCTTGCGGTCGCCTTTCCATACTTCTTGACGCTGTCTTTTCTTGTCTTGTAGACTTCAACTGCTTCATCATTCTCTCACATTCACCCTCATGAGTCCTACTCCCATTGATACCAACTCGCAAGCACAAGACATTGACGTCTACACCGACCTTGGCGGCATATACGGGCTTTGAACAAACCCGAAACACATCAATTCAGGAGCGATGGGCAAGACATTTCAGAAGATTCACGCATGCGCCGTTGGTAATTTTGAAGGCATCAGCGGCAAGATTCCGCAATGGATTCGCGCAAATGGTGGCAACTATTCGAAGGAAGTCACCAAAGAAGTGACTCATCTCATCACGACAGAGGAGGCGTTCAAACGAAATGTCGAAGAAGGTATCTTGAATTCATTTTTCGATCTCACGAAGTAGTCTCGTTTCCAGGGTATTTGGCTAATACTCGGCCTCACAGTACAACAGGCAAAGCGACTGAAGACCGTCAAGATTGTCTCTTACGATTGGCTGGAGGGCGCCCTGTTGTCCAAAACACGCAGATCAAAGCGTGAAGTACAGTACCTACTGGAGAGAATCGTCAAGAAAGAAAATAGGGCAGCCAAGAAGACCAAGAAGACGAAAAGGGCTAGAAGAAAACGAAAGGTCGCAGGTAATGTATCCAAATGAATCGACCACTCGATGTTGGAGGGTCAAATTGATTTGATACTGATTTGGAACCTGCAGATGATCTGGGACTCTTCGCTCAAGATTGCGTTAAAGCCAAAGCTAGAATGGAAGCGAGTATGTCTTTCGGGTTCAAGAGAAACTGACCCAAGATGCTAACTACGTCCCGTCAGTGAATTACCATCTCTATACAGACAAGAGCACGGGAGTGACTTACGACGCCACCATCGTACGGCCAACAATCCTATCAAACCATCGAGAGAAATTTCAGATGAAGGTATCCCACACCCTTTCCGTTTTCCCAAGTCGAAGGATCGCACATCACGGCACCCTCCGTGTCCCTATTTGCAGACCACACGCTCAACAGCCTCAGATCTATGAATCGAACAATGCGCCACATATGTACGCGGCGTACGCCAAGTATAGCCGAACCGGCAAATCCGAGACGGATCTCCTCGCACCCCCTGGAAGCACTCTGGACTTCGCTATCACTGCCTTCAAACGGTTCTTCAAGCTGAAAACTGGCATTGAGTGGGACGAAAGGTATGAAGGAAGAACACCCCCACGCAAAACTGATCTCGAGGGCAACGATCTTCCTGTGCATGAAGCCTGGTTCAACTACGAAGATCGGAGGGGACTTCTGGCTAGGTTCCTCATGCAGATCTCTACGGATACTTCGATAGAAGACAAGCACGACCATGATATAATTGGCGAATCGTTTGCACAGGGGGCTGAAGTCGTGGAGTTCACCAAAGAGCACAATGATTCAAATGACGTGGACGATGATGAGGAGGACAGCATGTCAATTGCCAAGTCAGAGAGCGAAGCCGAGAAGTCAGAATCGGAGGGCGAAAACGAGGAGTGCGAAGGCTCCTCTGAGGATTTGGATCTCGTGGATTCAGACGGTACTCAAATCATTGATGATGCTCCAGACCACGCAGACTCAAGTCCAGGTTGCACTATGGACAATGCGATTGTTCTTGACTGAGCGTTTCTAACTTACCACAGCACGCCGAATTCCTGGATGATTGAAGCAGGACAAGATTCAGGAAGAAAATTAATACTCGGCATATCTGCACGAAAACTACAAGCACGAAGGCTTAAACAGCAGCGGCATTCATCTTATCTGACATATGATTTTTTATGTACAATCTGATCTTTGGTCCTATTTATCCTGGTTTCTGGAGTTTTGAGGAAGTCGTTCATAAGCAAGATTTAGTACTCAGCTGGTTAAATGCGCATCCCAGATCAGGGGAAAATCTATTCCTCAGGCAGTTTAATCTGATACTTTCGTTTGGTCCTTTTAGAGTCCTTTATAACTATTTTCCACTATCCATCCCTGGCATCTCTCTCTGCTTTGGACTACAGTTAGTCGATAATGATCCTGGATGACCAGAGCCCGACAGCCCATTTCAGTCGCTTCAACAAGAAATATATTCCTTATTCGTAATCCGGAAAGTACAGCATAGGACAAAAACGAGCCCGAAGTGAAACCTTCAGATGATAGACGGGTGCACAGAATCTGGAATTTTCAAGACGGGTATAGGCTAGAGACGATAACTGCCCATTCGACAAAAGCACCGAAAAAAAACTTTCCTCTATAACTAGTATCCCTCAAACACCAGATACGCCAGAACAACTTTTGTATGCACCAATAACCAAATATACACTGCCAATCCAAGTTCGCCGTACGAAACCGTATCCGCTTAAAGGTAGTCCTTCTTCCTGCTGGTCCTGGTATATTGTGTCAGGGCCCATTCGACATCGCCACTTGAGCCCTTCTCGAGCGAGCCTCCTCTGATCTCAAACAGTCTCATTGTCATTCGTGGGCCGACTTCGGCGAGTTCGACATCGCGGTACCCGGTCTTCACGAAAACATGATGACGTACTTCGATACTATCCTCCTTATTCACGAAGCTGACGACCCGGTTGCCGACCTTACCGGCCTCGCGCGGTGGAAACAGGTGTTTGAGGATCTGAACGACACGAGCTCCGAGTTTGGTCTTAAATCCCTCAAATATCAAATGGGGGTAACTCTCAGACACAGTTCCGCGCGCGGCGTTGGGGACATCCGCTCGGAGCACTACATTGTGCAATGAAAAACTGGCTGTCGGTCCATGAGGAAGATGTGAAATTGTCATCGCGGTGGGAGTTCCACGGTGCTCGTGCAGAAGGACCATATCCGTCAACGCGGCGGCATTTGCGCTAGAGACGAGATCCGGAAGAACGAGATTTCCACGATTCAAACGGATAGACGTAGGAAGTAGCAAACGGATCTCTTTGGCGAAAGTGCTGAGACGAGCGGAAGGCGAGCGCGAGGTTGTGACGAGAGGGCGAGGATCAAGGAGTCCGGATGTTAAGGCGTATTCATCGTCAATGTCAAGCATATCGGCATCCTTGTCCTTTGCCCCATCTTGGAGAGATTCATCATATTTAAAATCTTCACGGAGCTTTTTATCATTCGCGATTGACGGATCTAGAGGCTTTCCGGAGGCCAGAGAAGCCTTCAGTTGTGCTCGTTTTTCGGCGATTGAGGCATCGCGGAGAAGCAGGGCTCTCCGATAGAGATAATCTCGACGCTCGCGGGCTTGACGACGCTGTAGTAATGTGAGTAACTTCGCGTTTCAGATCTGGATTACGATTTTGGATTCAGAAACTCACCAACATCTTTGGCAAAATCAAATGCTCTTGCAATCCGCTGCTTGGTTGCTGATTGGAATTAAATGCGGGCAACTTTTTTTCCTCCGGGAGTTGCGTCTGCGGCTGATCTCGGTCACCGGAGTGTGGGATCTGGGCGGTGGCAAATCGAGGCTGTATCAATAATTGTTGGAAGAGCGCAATTATTCCTCCCTCTCGGATCTTTCATTCAATCGCTCTTCGTCTTGGGGAGTTACGGTAGACGACGGAGGATTTTATCGGGCCTGCGCACCGGTCGCCCGTCAACATTTGCCAACAGTTCTGTCCACCCTCTTTGAAGACGATCTCCTAATTTCTCATTCCTTCAATATACCCCCGCTGTTGCAAGTTGGCCCACTTTGAGAAACAGGTCGAGCGTTCTTCTTCCAGATCTAATAACAGAGCAGGACGACTGGATTGTCCTTTACACTCTTTTCCTTGATATAATTTCAATACGCCGCCGCTCTTACGACCCACAAGGTCTCGCAGGTGGTTAACTCGCGCGTCTTACCTACTGATCCAGATATCTCTCGCCAAATACGGCATAGGTCGAAATCCTGAGTCGACATTGCAGATGGATCATTCTCGCATGGAAAACAACATCATCCCTGATTCTGGGGCTTTGATCAATGCTGGTGACGATGTGTCCACGTTGGACCCCGAAGAGAGCGTTCTGAGCATGGCTGGACGCCCGAGAAGGCATGACGATGAAGATGATGGTTCTGATGTTCTTGAAGATGATGATGTCGAAAGCATCACGAGTGTCCCAGTTGGAGGACGCATGAAGAGCCAGAATAAGGTGGAAGAAGAAAAGGAGCTTCCTCCGCACGCATGCGCGTAAGTCTCACCTTGATCACACAACTCAACAAATGGAATCATGGATCTCTCTGACATTCTGCTTTCCCCCCCCTCTTTTTAGATATTGCGGTATCCATAATCCGAGCAGCGTCGTCAAGTGTCTAGCTTGCAGCAAATGGTTTTGTAGTGCTCGTGGAAACACGTCTTCTTCCCACATTGTCAACCATCTTGTTCGAGCGCGCCACAAGGAAGTTCAACTGCATCCTGCCTCATCACTAGGCGATACGATTTTGGAATGCTATAACTGCGGTACAAAAAATGTCTTTCTACTGGGTTTCATACCAGCAAAGTCCGATACTGTCGTCGTCTTGTTGTGTCGGCAGCCATGTGCGGCTATGCCATCTTCGAAGGACATGAACTGGGATACATCACGCTGGCAGCCGCTTATTGAGGATCGCTCTTTCTTGCCATGGCTTGTGGCTGCTCCTTCCGATCAAGAACAACTTCGAGCTCGCCACCTCAGTCCCCAGATGATTGCTAAGCTCGAGGAAATGTGGAAGGAGAACGCCTCTGCAACCGTTGCGGATTTGGAGAAGGCGACAGCTGTGGATGATGAGCCTCAGCCTGTGCTCCTGCGTTACGATGATGCGTTCCAGTATCAGAATATCTTTGGACCTCTGGTCAAGATCGAGGCGGACTACGATCGCAAGTTGAAAGAGTCTCAGTCGCAAGACGGACTCATTGTCCGCTGGGATCTAGGTCTTAACAATAAGCACCTCGCGAGCTTCATTCTTCCCAAACTTGAGCTCGGAGACGTGAAACTCGCTGTCGGTGATGAAATGCGTCTAAAGTACACTGGTGAACTGCGCCCGAAGTGGGAAGGAGTTGGCTATGTGATCAAAATTCCGAATAACCAGTCTGACGAGGTGACGATCGAATTGCGCTCAAAGGGAGACCATAAATCGGTCCCAACAGAGTGCACGCATAATTTCACTGTGGACTATGTTTGGAAGTCAACTTCTTTTGACCGTATGCAGCTCGCCATGAAAACGTTTGCTGTCGACGAAATGAGCGTTTCGGGTTATATTTTCCACCGGCTGCTTGGACATGAAGTTGCCGCCGCACCCATGAAGACTCAGATGCCCAAGAAGTTCAGCGTTCCTGGCCTTCCGGAGCTGAATGGAAGTCAGATCAATGCGGTCAAGAGCGTATTGCAACGCCCTCTGAGTCTCATCCAGGGTCCTCCCGGTACGGGAAAGACCGTCACATCTGCCACGATCATCTACCATCTTGCAAAGATCAACGGTGGCCAGGTCTTGGTTTGCGCTCCGTCGAACGTTGCAGTTGACCAGCTCTGTGAGCGTATTCATCGAACCGGTCTTAAAACGGTGCGCGTTACCGCCAAATCTCGTGAGGACGTGGAGTCGCCGGTTGGCTTCCTCTCCTTGCATGAGCAAGTTCGTATGAACGATAGCAACATCGAGCTCATGAAGCTGAATCAACTCAAGGCCGAATTGGGCGAATTGTCAAGTCAGGACGAGAAGAGACTGAAGCAGTTGACTCGTGCTGCAGAACGAGAGATTCTGACCAACGCAGATGTAATCTGTTGTACTTGTGTTGGTGCCGGTGATCCTCGCCTTGCGAAGTTCAAGTTCAGAACCGTTTTGATCGATGAATCTACCCAGTCTGCAGAGCCGGAGTGTATGATTCCGCTGGTTCTCGGTTGCAAGCAAGTTGTTCTAGTCGGTGATCATCAACAACTGGGCCCAGTCATTATGAATAAGAAGGCAGCCAAGGCAGGTCTCAATCAGTCGCTGTTCGAGCGTCTTGTCATTTTGGGATGCTCCCCGATCCGTCTGAACGTCCAGTACCGTATGCATCCTTGCCTTTCTGACTTCCCTTCGAACATGTTCTACGATGGATCCTTGCAGAATGGTGTTTCGATGGTGCAGCGCCTTCGCCGCGATGTCGATTTCCCCTGGCCCGTGGCTGACAATCCTATGATGTTCTGGTCCAACCTCGGGAACGAAGAAATATCCGCCTCAGGAACTTCGTATCTCAATCGTACCGAGGCAGCAAATGTTGAAAAGATCGTCACGCGCTTCTTCAAGGCAGGTGTCCAGCCGCAGGACATTGGTATCATCACTCCGTACGAAGGTCAGCGCAGCTATATTGTCAGCTCGATGCAGGCCAACGGAACTTTCAAAAAGGAACATTACAAGGAGATCGAGGTCGCTTCAGTTGATGCCTTCCAGGGTAGAGAAAAGGACTTCATCATTCTCTCTTGCGTTCGTTCCAACGACCATCAGGGCATTGGTTTCTTGAGTGACCCGCGCCGCCTCAACGTCGCGCTCACTCGAGCGAAGTATGGTTTGGTCATTCTCGGTAACCCGAAGGTGTTGTCCAAGCATCCATTGTGGAATTGTCTTTTGCTGCATTTCAAGGAACGACACTGTCTCGTTGAAGGGCCTCTGTCCAACCTCCAAGAGTCTCTCATCCAATTCAGTCGTCCCAAGCAGGCCTACAGAGGGCCTCAGCGATTCCAGATGGCCTTTAACCATGCGTCAAACGTTTCTAGTGGAATGATGAACGGCCGAAACGGTCACCGCAACGAGTTTCACGACTCCGGATCAGTTGTTGGCTACATCCCAGACGATGTTTCTTCCGTCCACTCTTCCGCACTTGGTGGCGTGGGTATTCCCTCTGGCTATCCACCTATGTTCCAGAATTTCGCGGACGCATGGCCTGCGCTACCAGGGGCCCGACGCGCAAACGGAAATCGCGGGAAAGGAGCGCCGAGTGTGGCTGGGGAGTCTGTCGCAGCTACCGAGTCTGATATCACAGGAAGCATCATTGACGGAAGGCAAGGTGGCGTCAGCCTTGCTGGATTGAGTATCAATGATATGGCAAAACAGCCTAGTCTCAGCCAGTCCGATCGATTGAAACGCTACGTCGAGTCAGGCGGTCGCGAACCTTTCAAGCCAGGGGTCAATGATAATGGCAGTATCTTTGGAGGTAGCTCCGCAAGTATCCGTGTCACGCGCGGTATCCCTGGCCACATTCAAGATGATGACGATGCACGCAGTGTGTCGACGGCTTTTGCTAGCCAGGTCGGTGGCAACTATGACTGAGCGCAGTCCCCTTCCATGGTTACTCGTTTGAACAGCATCCCAGATGAACTCGTGTTCAATTCCCCAATTGAAGAGCCTACGGTTCGCTAAGTCGAGTCATTTCAACAATGGCTTGATGTTTGAGAGCTCACTTGTTCCACCGATCGTCTCGCTGGATACTCACCACGTCGTTCTGCGCTTTGCAAAGCTGCAACGGTGATAGGAGAAGCCCGCTTTTGATCAGAACGTCGGAAGTCGACACGGTATCCGGTTTCGTCCACCAGCCCCTTGTCAATAGAAAGCCGCTATCATCGTCACCGCCAAGGTGTCTATTTGTCCATAGTTATCTATCGATATGACTCTGGGCAGAATGATCTGCAAAACAAAGTCTGGCAATGAACGTTAGATGCCTGTCGGACACGGAAGGTTCAGTGGAGCCAAAATCGAACCCCGAAATGTGGCCAGTTGTCGAAACTCAGGAACGCAGTGGAGTCTAGGTGCCCAAGGCGCTTCTCAGCGTTTGACGTATGCCTTCTCACTCTGCCATTCTGCGGGTGCTGACAAGTCAGCATATCATGCGGACATGTCGTGAAAGTTGCTGCTATCGATTCTCAATCTCTTCTTGTCATTTGTTGTGCAAACCCTGTCCACTCGTTTTGTATGCTTTGCTGCTAACAAGGTTTCATGGTTACACAGAGGGCAGGCTTCAGTCTTATTCGACTTGAATAAGAGGCGGCCAAGCTTATCACCAACCATGGCCCTTCTGGCTATTCATCATGAATGAATGCGTTTTACCTTGCAGAAGACAAACTACAAAAAAATTATAATAGCCATTTGTCTTCTCGAAAATCAATCGTTTCCGCTCCCGTTGCTCTTAGCATGCGTAGTTTTTTTTGTACATCCGTGGACGCCATTTAGTAACGAACCCCTGACAGGTATCTCAGTATCCCCACGGATTCTTTTGAACCTCAGGCTGCACTGGCATCATCTTATAGTACAACAAATCGTCCAACGACACCCATCCGTGCCTCTTCCCCACAATTGCCAGCCTCAACACTTCCTTCCAATCTCTCCACCAAGCCTCCTCAGTTTGCACGGCGCAGACACGTCCCGCATCCTGCGCCTCCGCGTCAGGCGGTAATGATGCATACGGCCACACTGCCTTGACGACTTCGTATCTCTTCTTATCCAGAAGCGGCGCGAAGAGAGTCGTGAAGAAGTTTCCGCTGCCGCTGCGAGCAGGCTGGACCACGATCTTTGTATATTGGACTGGAAACGTGACAGAGACATGCCGAGTGTACCCTGTTGCCGCGATGAGGCTGCGGATCTGGCCTTCAATGAAGGATGTGTTCCAGTTTGTGATTTGTCGTTCTAGAACGAATCTGTTCAACTTGTCATTAGAGGGGAGGTGTCCAGAAAATCGAAGTCGGTGGAGACAAATCAAGGACGAGCCTACGTTTTCATAGACGAATTCTCTTTACAGAATTTCCAAGCCCACTGCTCCAGACTCTTCAAGGTAGGGCTCGTGGTCGGTTCATTCGTACCCCGGAAAGCTAGCTCCTTCTCACTCACGAGCTTGACATAATTCCAACCATTCCTATGAGCATTACCGGTGTCGGATTGTGCCGGTAGAAAATACCGTAGCATGTTCAGCTTGATATCAAAGTCGGGCTTGGTGTATCCTTCCGGAGGACTGCCCACGATCCGTATACAAGGCAGAGGCGGCAATGATGCCTGGTCCTGGATGAATTTCGTTAAAGCCCTGGAGTCGCTGCTCAAACTTGCACTGGTGGTGATGACAACGGTCCCATCTTTTGAAACGGTACAATCAGGTATAGAACATTTGGTGAAGTCCAGATCTGGTAGCCATGGAGTGCGGACACCAGTACTCGGAGCCAACGATCGCGACGAGGGGCCCGGTGAGGTTACAGGGCTGGAGTAGGGAGGCGGTTCGATGATGGGGTCTTCGTCTGCTTCATCGGCCTGAGAAGAAGCTTCCGCAGTTTCGTGTGATGAAGAGACTCGCTTTTTGGACATGATTGTCCAATTGTCAGTTGAGGACGGATGGTGGTGTTTCAGTGACAAAAATGGAGATGAAACGATCAACCCGTGTCAGGTATTTACACTGTAGACAGGCGCTGCTACCAATAACATTCAAATAGAGTGTTGAAGAATTCTACGCTGTATGTACTTTGCACGATATCTAGGCAACCACAAAACTTCCTCCTTGCCGCCAACTGGTAACGGCAGCAATAGTACTTACTCCATGGCGGCGCGCAATTAATGATCGCAGGTGTGGCGCGCACAGATCTACTGCTCAGCCACAACAGTAACACCGAACGATGTTGCTGAACAGCATCTTGCATTATGGATTATGCATGATGACCTATATGCAAATGGACTCTTGATAGGTCGACGGCAACAATCACATATTATGGGGAAATCCCACCAGTATGGAACCTTGCGCCACAGCTGAGAGGGGTACTGACAATCGACATGGATGATGACCTATCATCACGGTTATATTAAAAGCAGAGCTCCCCATACATGGCACATTGACATGAAGGGATGCCAGCAAATAGCATCGAACTGATTATCTAGGTATCGACGCTGGTGGTCGCCATGCACTCAAAAAGCCGGAATTTAGGGTTGTTGCTCCGATCATTCCCCGTTCTCAAAGGTATGATACCATCTGCATCAATATCGAATTCTAGTCCTGATCAGTACCCAAGTCCGAGGAAAGAAAGCAGTCATGACTACTCAAGTGTGGCGCAAGCACCGAATTGTCAACGGACTGTGGAGGGTCAGTGCTGTCAAATACTATGGATGATACAGATAGACATTTCGTTGCAGTGACCCTCAAGCACCGAAAGCAATGCAAATATATCACGGCGGTCTTGGGACTACCCAAGGCAAAGCCTTCGGTAGGCGAAGTCCCCGATTGACTGTCCCAATTGGCGCAACTGTTTCTCTGGTATCTGGAAAAGCACCTCATGAAAATTGAACAGATAGTAGTAGCGTCTCGTTATCATCGCCTTCCAATTCATTGCCTCGACTTGTCTCCGTCACTACATGGAGGTGCTACCTCGTCCTTCGCGGTGAGGCGAGATGGACGGTTCAATTTCTAATAATTTTGAAGATCAGAATGCTGTTCGAATTAGAGTTCTCACAAACAAGGTTATCATTAGTATCTTCTGGCAGCCAAGTTTGGCAGCGAAGGCTGAGATTTTGGGCAACAATGACTTGTCCAACAGACAACACAGCAATTGGCGAGGTACTTGATTGGTGACCAAGCATCTAGTAGAGCGTAGCTTTTGTAGTTGGGTCATTCTTCGTAAGAAACAGCGAATAATACAATGAGTGCTGGCGATGGTGTGTGTGTTGTGCTGAATGTATGGACGCATTTCCATTGGGTGGTGACTCCAAATCGTCGATCCACCGACGGCAGCACGTGATGTCATTGGGTGGCTGGGCGAGCCGAGTCTCGTGACCCTATGTCACCGCCTCATCATCACGTGTTGGATCGTCCCAAAACGGGACTCTCAGTGTGGCGTCTCTTCTTCGAAGTTCGAACAGCGAAATCGAAGGCAAAATGCAGGAAACATCGGCATTTCCTTGGTTGCCTGATCTCTGAGTCACTACTCGCGTACGACAGCCTCAGATCCATACTTTGCGGATCGGTTGAGCCAATCTTCGTCAACTACGTACTACCAGCGAAGTACAGCCTGGGTTTGGTGTGGCTGTCCTGGTACTTAGTAATTACTTCTCCTGCGCTCAAACCGCTACGACTATCATTCTTCCTCCCGTCACACGAACCATTACACGTGTTGAACGTCTTGACCAGCAAGCCATCAGTCAACCGGGCTAAGGACACGCTGCAGCGTCTATTAAAATAACTTGTCTCTTCCCGTTCGCGTTTCTCGCTTGAGTTTTGACATTATCAGTGTAGTACTGCGCCTCCGAAGTGGCGTTTCGAATACGCAAGCCGTCGGATCGTTGATGCCTTGCTACCTGAATATATTGGCAACCCTTCCAACCGTCGAACAACACGCTCAGCAGTGGCACCAATATCGCTGAATAGCCAAACAGCAAGGCGATTTCATACCTCACCTCGCATTTCTGACATCGGAGATCTCCTACCTGCTTGCGCAACGGCTGCAGAAATTTCTTCTCCGTCGAATTTTTCGCGCGCTCATATACAGGCAAACTCCCCCCACTTCAGTTTGCGGTGGGGTTGGATTCACGATATGGGCGACGGCACTGATTATCCAAGTCCACGAAGCGAAGGTGCCGGTGGGCCTACTGCTATCCTTGTTCCTGCTCCAGAAGTCCTTTCCCAGTCTCCCAAAATGAACGAGCAAATCGTGCCTGGCTTCGTTGAGGGCGCGCGACCTCGATTGTCTGTTAGACGAGCGCGCGATCCACCAAAGAATCCTGCAGGCCAGATATATTGTGACCATCCTGATTGTCAGCCGTCTCCTCCGACGTTTCGTCGTCCCTGTGAATGGAAGTAAGTTGGGCCGTTCCTTTGCCCCCTTGGAGCTGATGCGCAAAGAATCGAGGCTAACATTATGTTTTTTCTCAATAGTAAACATATGGACAAGCATGATCGCCCGTATAAGTGTCTGGAACCGGGCTGCGATAAGGTGCAAGGATTTACGTACTCCGGTGGTTTATTGAGACACCAGCGCGAAGTGCACAAGAAGAACATCAACGCAAAAAAGCCACTCATGTGTCCATATGCCGATTGTAATCGCAGCACAGGAAATGGATTCACCCGTCAGGAGAATCTGAAAGAGCATCTTCGGCGTCGCCACATGCATCCCGAGAATGGCACATCATCCGAGTTGCCTCTCATTCCAACATCTGAGCTAGATGGCATGCGATCCTCGTCTGATCCAAATCCCGCGAGCGCCACGGGCGTCAAGCGAAAGCGTGAGTCTATCGATGATGCATCCCTTTCGTTGCCGGAGGAAGAGGAGAACGGCATCGACCTTCGCAGCGAGCTCAAGAGACTGCGTCGTGAGGTTCAAGAGAAGGACCGGCGTCTGCAAGAGCTGGAGAGAATCGTGTCGGCTCTACAGCAGGCTATCCCGCAACCCGTGACGAGTCAGGAATAAAAGCATGGGTTGAGCCAACTTCATGAACATTATGCGTTATCTCCTCTCCTTTGTCTTGCTTTTTTCGACTCTCCTTTTGCATTCCATGGCGTTATCATTATCAGTCTGAATATGGACCTTTGGTTCGCGCTTCATAAACATCTCAACGACCAATGGCGATCACTGCAGGGCTAATACAGAACTCATGGATTTCACGCTCTCTGGAAGGGAACGGCTGAGAATATGGCGTTTTTGCTTGAAGTGGATGGGTGGTATGGGTGAGGGTGGTATTGTTTTCCATGGTGGTTTGTCTTTTCTCGTGTGTTTGTCGAGTTCATTGAAATATACCCTGGTGTTCTACGATACAAACTCTCTTATCATCAATTTCTCCCTCCTCCCCCCCCAATGGCAGTTTCCCCATCCTCATTTTTTCTTTCTGCGGAGCCCACAAAGCTTTGTACGGTAAACGGATGTTCTCCCATCAGACTGTCTTTCCGATCATTTGCTCAGTGTAGACTGATACCCTAATTCATACTAATCCTGCTGCTTGATGGTTCATAAATGACTTTGTTGTCCTATCTTCCTGACACTTCGATGCCTATATCTGATGTCCTAATACAACATGACTGAAAATAGTCTCATGCTCAGAAGTATGATCGTCACTGGACAATCATCTGAAATGCAGACACATTATTCATAGCCATAGCCATCATATTTCATCTGCAGCTGGGCCTATTTGTCCAGTTTCCGAGCTAAGTTTAAACATCTAAAGACACTCCACTATTTTCTTTCTACGTCCACAAACAAACTGTCGGAATACCACAGGTGGCTGAAGGCTTCAGAGCCGACGCGAGGTCCACATCATATACCTGCAAAAGTAGCCTAACTGTAGAGTCATTGATGACCACTTCCCCCCCCCTTAGATATATCCAATGAGAGCGATGTACGTTGACGCTAGGTAGTCCTCTTGGTCGAACATACGAAGTATCTCGGTCAATCTATGGTAAATCATCCGACACTGACATATCACGAAGTACTGGTGAGAATGACTCAAGACTGCTTCTGAAGTCTCCATATATGACTCAACAATCCCGTGTAGCCTAGTCTGATATTCCCTACCTGTGTACTAGACGATGCGTGTTGCCCTGGGCCAAGGACAGGGGACAGACGAGAAGGCCGCAAACGGGCCGCGTATGTCTGAACGCATGACAGACAGATAATATTACCTGGGATTCCTATTAGGCATCAGAGAAGGAAAAGTCGGTCACTCAGGATGTCACGCCACATCGAGTAGTGCTCCTTCTACCTGAATACTATAGACCAGACTCTTGATGCATTTCTGTTGAAAGAGTCCCCAGTTAAGTTAACTAACTGCACATAATCTCATGTTGCATATCTGAGGCATATAATTTCGAATTAATCCATACTTGAACTACAACATCTATCATTGGAGAATCAAGTCGCCACACGCCACGCGACGTGGCGATCATCGACAGGGATCCAGAACACGAAATCACATGATTCATGTGAAATGAAACGCATGGAGCTCTTATCCTTGTTAGCTTCTCGAATATGGACTTGTTGGCTTATGCATATGCCGGGTCAAATCAAGGACTCTGATAGAAGGCAGGGTTGGGAATGTGGCTGCCTAGCCTTCTGCGCATCCAAAGAAGAGGATAGTACTGTGATTGAATCGCTGATTGTGAGATTGATTACCTCCAACCCAAGGTTACCTCGTGTTGACCATGGTTCGTCTATTGGCGAGTCATACGCTTGTTGACCAGGAAAACTGGGGCAATGTTGCCTCAGAACTATCACTGACGATATTGACATGGCCCAGCCTGATATGCACCGTATAGAATGCTACAAGTGAGGCGGTCGTCCGACAGTTACCTTTCAGAAACCGATGAAGGCAAAGCAGAGCTCACCAAGTGAACTGCGTGCGCTCGAGACCGTCGGGAAGCCGGCGTTGGATGGAACTACCCGATGTGGCGAACTTTCGAGGCTATGGCATGTGGTCCTAATGTTGCACACAGAGGATGATTTCGTGGTTTAGCGTCACGTAGGACTACGTGTTGGCAGGCGTGTGTCATGTCCATTCTGCTATATCGGAAATTCAATGACACATATGAATGAATGGTTTCAGAATACCGCGATCATATCCAGTCAGCTCCAATGCTCAAAATGTCTTTCAAGAATTCGAACGTAACGCCTTGAAGAGGTTGTCCAAGTAACCATTTTCCACCATCTCGAGTGCAACCTTGGTGTACTCGTCCAAGTCCTCCTCTGGTAGACCTAGAGCATCGTTATCCAAGCCCTTTGTCGCTCCATAGTTTCCAGAGCCATCCGGGAAGAAAAATCGAGAATACAGCATCCTCCCGAATGCCATGCGGTCGCCTTTCTGGAATCCCTCCCTTCCTTCGGCGTAACGCTGCTTAACCGGTTCCTTGGTGATGTGCCAGTCACTTGGACTTGTTCTAGTCACACGCATGACGGAATCCAGCATCTCCTGTTGATTGATGGTGAACGATGAGACATATATGTATTTGTTTCGGAAATTGGACAGGCATGGGCTCATATCGTTCTCATCCTCAGGAAGCACCTTCAACGCAAGCAGATTGGCAACAGCGCGACCAGTTTGCGGCCAGGTGCTGGTGTTGATACGCGTCGTACCGTCGTCGAAGAAAGTGGCAGTCCGTTTTTTCAGATCGATGCCGTAGGCAAACGAGCCAGCGGCAAGGCTGTATTCGTACCAGAAGCCACAGGCAATACAAAGCCAGGAACTTTTTCCCAGTTTTTCGATGAGATCGCGGTCTTTCTTCTTGGATACACCGATATAGCTATCCCGGTTGACCTGATCATCGGATCCATCATAACCATATTCATTGGGGATGACCCAAGGAATGTTTGCAGCTGCAGCAGCTTCGATGAGCTTGGCTTGCTGTTCAGGTGGTGCACTGACACTCAAGGTAATGACTAAAGCATCTTGGCCTCTGAGCGCCGCAACGAGCGTGTTCTGGTCATCGTACTCGACTTTCTTGATATCCACGCCTTCCGGGATGACGGTATTACTTCCCTCACGGGTGATAGCAGTTATATGGTGCTTGCCATTCTTGAGTAAAGCGTCAACAATGAACTTGCCGCATTGGCCGCCCGCCTGGCATCACAGTGAGCATAACATTGAACTTCAAAACCGGACCAGCTCCTTCTTATGACTTACCCCCACAACAGCCACTTTCTTGATGTAGTTCGAGAAGCCTTGAGGCTGGTTCTTTGCATATTCCTGAGCCATTATAGCCAGTTAGAGAAAATTTGAGATCAGTTTCGCAAAATTGGCACGAATACCGAACTAATGTGAGACTTGCGCTTTAAGGAACTGCATAGGACTTTTCTCACAGCCCAAGACATTGCTTACTCCACTCATCTCTTATAGAGGACTTAAAATCCATATGGCTTCACCGTTCGGAGCAAGAAGCTAAGATATCGGAAATTAGACATAAATCCATCGACATGAAATCGTATGCCCGGCATTAGCAGCTATCGCAAAGCATGCTCAAGGCTGGCTGATGGGTTGGTGGACGGGCAGTCTGTGACTCTGTGCTAATCCTGCCGGGCGAGCACTACGGCTGGCCACTCTAACAAAAGGCCCTTGCTCATAAGCAAGCATAATTAATGCGCGCAACATTGTAGACTGCACTTTATTCGAAACTAAGAGGTAGGAGTTGAGTTGGAAGGAATTGAGGCTGGCAGGATGCATGTAACAGATGGAGATAACGGAGATAAGGTAACGTAATCCACCACCGAGCGGCCGCGGTCGCGAGCTATTCCACCCCCTAAATGCTGCAATGCTTCAACCATCAGATATGATCAATATGGCTTGAAAAAATGCAGATTCAGCAGCTTATACTGAGGGCCGTGTTCTCCTTGCAAATAGAAGCTTATAAAATGGTCAATTTTCAAGCATTCAAGCAGCTGCAAATGCATATAATATTCCCTGTCAAACACTCAGCTATCACCTTCATGGCTAAAAGGCCCGCATTGATATTGCAGCAAATGGTCAAAAACTCAGTGATATTGAAGAATCTTCTCTTAAGCAATGGATCCTTGATATGGATGAATGAGGCCTACCACCATCACATGCTACTGTATGCAAAATGGCAAATCTATTACTATCTGATTGCAAAGGCAATATGTCAAGGGCCTGACCCTGAAGGCTGCGCTTGGGGGTGCGTAGCAACCAGAAGGAT